>VZRR01006740.1:49822-83849 GCA_013398015.1 Oreocharis arfaki | reverse complement strand
AAAAAAAAATATCAGTCTCTACAGTGTCAGCTTTCCTAGTCTTTCTGTGCTTCCCAGTTTGCCTATTTTTGGTATATTGTTGATGCAGTGAAATGCTACTCTGTAGCTTGCATTTGAAATGAAGATTTTAATTCTGGGGTTAGAGAAGGAACATTGGTTTTCTAATACATGGAATATAGCTAGATAATTTTGGTATTTTAGATGTGCCTAATTTTTTAAATTAAATTTGCCATCTGCAAACGTGTAGTCCAAGGGGATTCTCATAGAGACTCCCATCAAAGGGTTTCCTAAATATCTAATCTTATACATTTTGTTACATCTGTTAGATTCACCTGTTTGATAATGTATAAAATAACTTGAAAATCCACAACATCAGTTTAAAGGACAGAGAGAAAGTTACATGAAGTGACCAGTGTCATTGCTTGCCATAATCGAGAGGTAGCGGAGAAAACATCAAATCCCAAACTGGCAGATGAGTTTCGAAAAGAACCGAAGGAGATGATAGTGTCCCATGCAGGATGCAGTTCAGCTGAGTGGCTTCTTGTTACAGTCTGTGTTACGTGCTAAAGGTTTACATGGATTAAGAAAAAAGTTACTCTAAAATACCTTGATAGCTTTGTCTCCTGCGAATTTGTCCAAAATCACCAGCTGTAGCCCACTAAATTGCAGAGCTGCAAGCTGGAGATAGGAAGAGCATCCTGGAGAGGTATCTCAATACTTGACTTGTCAAAATCTCCCCTCAGTACCTGTTGCTGACCACTGCCAGAGACCAAGTCTTGGGTTGGCTGGATCTCTGTTCTGAGCTGGAAGATCTGTTCTTGTGATGAAATGGTTATACTGTGTGAGAGAGCTTGTCTACATTGTGTTGTTTTTTTCCCCTTTGCTTCCTGTACACATAGTTGGATGCGTGCAAAGGCAAAGGAACAGGTGAATGATAACATGGGGTTTTTTTTCCTAATGACCTGATGCGTTGGATGTGCTATGCTCATGCTGAATGATGCATTATGCTTGAAATAAACCCAAACCTTCATTTAAAAATTTCTTCAAGACTGTACTCTGTATAACTCTAAATAGTTCAGGTCGTAGTCGTGAAGCTGTGAAAGGTCAAACAGTGTTTCAAAGGTGCAGAGAAAAGGTTGTATTTAGCACTGCACCAATTTCATGCCCACGTTCTGATCTTTAAAAAGCCATTACAAGGTGCTGTTGGTTCTTTTCATGCCCCAAATGGAGACTGGTGTCCTCACTTTGAATAGGGAGGTGCTTGGGTAAGATGATTTGAGTTATTGCCAGCAGGATAAGGGATTCAAGAGGGAACCCCTTCCAAGTTCCAGTGCTTCATGGAGTCATGCTTCAGAGTCTCTGTTCTGTTAGGACCTCTGTGCGTTTGACTCTCATATCGTTTTTGTTTCCTATCTCTAGCTTTAACTAGCCTCCTTCTCATGAAGAGATGAACAGACGCCCTCTGGAAGTCAAATTATGTGTTGAGATGGTGGGGGAGGAAGGATAATTTCCGTGATGCCCTCTGACAACCTGAGGAAGTGTAGAACCATGCAGTTGACAGAAAGTATCAAAAGCAATAAATAAATTACAGTCAGGCTTACTTTTTTTCCCGTTTTCTTTCTGTTCCATTAAATGGATAGTAATGAACAGATTTTTGTTGCAAGTTTGTAGCTCTGTTTCCAGAGTTAGCTCTGGCTTGACCCGCATCTCAGAGCTCCCCCCGCAGGTCAGGTTCCTTACCCTTATTCTGCTCTTCAGAGTCAGAAACAGCGCTTTTTTCGCTCCTTTGAGATATAGTGATTTCCAGTTGGTCAGCTTATACTGACTAACTTATAAGTTGGTCAACAACCAACTTCTGCTGTCTTCCCAATGTTAGCCTAAACTCTTCCTTTTCTGGTGATTACCATGCGGGAGCTTATGAAGAGCAAACAAAACTCTTTTGAACTCATCTCCTAGAACAGCTAACTCTTAATCATCTTAGCAGCCCCTTTTTAAAATTCTGTTTTGTGGCTGTTCCCATTTAAATTACCTAATGTATTATTGTTTCCTACAACTATAGGAAGCACCTCAGTGGTTATATAAGTTGTCTTTATAGCTGCATCAGAAGGACAATTTACAGACAATTTTATATGCAGACTCTGCACCCCAGATACCTTTCTTCCATTCTTTACAATGGTCGCCTCGCCTCTAAACAATGTTAGTCTCAAGTGCATGTCTTGGCTTCTGGTATCTCCATATCACTGTGTAATATCTCTAAATATTATGTTTTATTCCTGTGGTCTACAGACCTGTGTAATTCTTTGTATTGTGACACTGTGATCCTTTTCAGGACCTAGGTTGTCTGTGATGTTCATAAAACATTTCCTTCTTTGTGTGGTGGTCACTAGTAACAGTGCTGAACAGGATTTGTGCTGAGATCAGTCCCTGAGGGGTGTAATTAGTCATTTGTGTTTTTATCCTGATAAAATTCTGGTTTTGGTCTGAACCATTGTAGCTGCCTCCTCAGGCAGCCCGTGATGGTATTCTAAGATTCTTATGTTTCATCATATAAAATTGTTTTCTTTTGCCTCATAGGTCTGGAGCATTATTCTTGTCTAAACTGATCATACCTTTTAGAAGTTTGACACAGTCTACCTTTTGATTAAAAATGGATCTAGTGCTGCATTTTACACCAGTCTCCACTTTTTCTGTGCTCACAATTATTCTGACACCTTGCATAGCTTTGACTTGAAATGAAAATGCCCATAGCTCACCAAGATCACTTGTTATCCTCTTCTACTTGCAAGTGTTGGTTCTTTGTTGCTACATTGCTAACTGGAATTTATTTTTCTGCCTGCTACAAATACTTAGTGAAAGAGGAAAAAAAATCTCAAATTTCTTTTGGTGACTTCTGTTGTAGAGTATCCTTTCAGCATTGCAGCCTCTAAACCCAGAGGCCCTTCTTCTGGCTGCAAAGTTGCTTCTCAGAAAAGTGACTTATCTATGTGTGTTTCCAGTGGCAAACACACTGAAAGCCTTCAGATGGTGCCAGTCCTGAGCTATCTGATCTTTAAAATGTTCGTGTTGTATTCACTCCCTCCTAGAGGCAGGAAGAACCAGAAATGGTAATTTGAATGACCTCTATGCATGTGGTTTTTTTGGCCTGGTCGTGCTTGCCGTGACAGTCAGCATCTGTCACGTATTTCACAACGATGAACAAATGAGAGGTTGTTTTTGCTGAATATTAATGCTGTGCAGTAACTCTTACTGTAGTGTCTTACAGAGCACAAGGCAGCTGTAGCCTTTGCAAATGCTTAACTCAACTTGAACTGGTTTGAGCAGGTACCTGAATGACTTCCTTGCTACTGCAGAAAGTTAAAGTCAAGGCAATCGTGGCTTCACCCGACATTTTCTGGATCAAAAGGCTTGAAAGCAGCAAAGGATGGGGTGAGGGCTTCTGAACAGGATGACAGAATTCCCCCTCTCCTCCCAGACTCCCATGTCCATAATGCAGCAGCCCTTGACTAACAGGAAAAAAAGACCTCAAAGCAAAGACTGGAGTTTGCGTGCATAAAAGACAACCAGCCTGAACTGGGAGAGCTCCCATAGAGGCAACTGGAGCTGGAATTGCTTAAGCATCGAGTGTGACTTTCACGAATTCTTCAGTATGCTTTTCTTGTAGGGATTTCTAGATTGCTTCTAGTTCTCAAATCTAAAGAATCTTGTGAGTGCACTGCCCAAAACCCTTTCTTGCTGTAGTTCTGGGTGAAGTGGGAACTTGTCAGTGCTGTGATATTTATAGAATATTTTTCTACCCACAATCCTAGCTCCTAGACACAAGCTGTTACCAAGTGTTTGGTTTTGGGAATTGAACCTTTTTCTGTAGCCTGTCTTTTCAAAGCCTGACCATTAGGTGTTAGCTCCTCCGTACAGAAAAAAACCTTTATATGAAAAAAAAAAATGTACAGAACTTCTAGGATTCCAGCTCGGGTACAGATCTTTCTGATACGAGACTTCCTATTTCAGCAGTTAAATTGAGAATAGACGTGAAGTTTGTCTTATTTTTTGCACAGAGTTTTCTGTTTTTATTTAATAAAAATGCGGGGAGTTGCTGCTGTCTTATTAACTTGCAGCCGGCATGCTTATCTTCTTTGTTCTTTGTTAAATATGAGCTGGCATGTGTTAGACTGCGTTAGCGTTCACTCTTTGGGACTTCAGTGGTTTCTAAATTTGGCATTGCTAAGCCGGTGCCCTGTTTGCTTGAATCAATTGGGGCTGCTATTTTTAGCAACAAAAGGGAATTGAAATAGCAATTTTCTTTCCATGTAATGGATCCCCAAGAGGAATACTGATGCAAGCTCTCTGTCATCCTGTATTCTCCCCCTCCCCAAAAGCACTCAGACGAAAGGCAGCTGTCATGGTTTGCGGCTGTATTAATCTTTAATCAATCGAGTGTTTTCTGCATTCAGGTGTTCAGGGAAAAAAAGGGTCACGACTAAGATCTGCCTAGAATAACTAAGCACTCATGCATGGTCTGTGCAGTCAGAATTTGTGGATAACGGCAGGGATAGACGGAGCAGCTAAAAATAGTATATGCTTCCAGTGTTTCTCCAGTCTATTTTTGATGCTTGATTTTGATAAGGTTGATTGGAGTCTTACTAAAAATAGCCGTTCCTAGCAAGCTGAGGACAAAAAGTAGAATATTTTTAACCAGCACAGACTAAAGTACTTTTGCTGGCTGGAGATAATCTAGAAGCTTGGTATTGGTCAAATGCCAGTGGTTTATATAAATCTGTAATAAATGAAGCACTGCATGATGCCAAGCAGGGATAGTCTTTTCTCCCCTTGCCAGCTTTTGTTTTCCCCAGGAGCTGTCATATTCTTAATATAGCCTCTGTGTTTCGTAGCAGAAGAATCTCGAGTCTTCAGTTATTTATGGGCTGTACTTTAAACCTATGCTAAGGTTAGCTGTGCTGTGAAGTTCCTCTCAACTGAATTGCTTTAGAGGGTCTTAGTTTGTTGATATGTGCTGCAGCTGGGTACTGTGCTGTGACAGACCCTCACTCGTATCTGGGTTCAGCCTTGCACGATAGGGATGGCTCTTCTGTGTGAATGGAGGATGTTGCACACAGACAGGCTCTGCAGTGGCCATTTTGACAACAAATTTGAGCACTTCTCAGGGAACCAGAGATCGAGCTGAGCTACCCTCCTTGAAATGTGTTAGTTAGCTTAGTTTTTTGACAGGAAGGGTGTAGGTATTCCCAAATTGCTGGACCCACGTCTGTCTAGGAAGAATAACGTTGCTAGTGGCCTGAGATCTCCCTCCCAGGTAATGACGTGCATGAGTGCATCTGCAGTACTCTGAAAGACTGTCTAAAAATGCAGGCTTTTCTGAATGAAAACAGGAAAATGGCTGAACCAAAATGAGTTTGTAGTTTGAAGAGACTAGTAGAGAACGTGCATAATAGTTGCTAGCTTCACTGTGCAGGTAGTGAAAGCACTGCAAGGAGTATGCCTGGTGCTATTTGCTAGAGGCAATACGGATGAAAGTATTCTGTGCTTTATCTCCATTAGGCATCTCAAAAGTTCATTTTGCTGTGGAAAACATATGTTTGTGTCTGAAGGCAGGCTTGATCTCTTTAAGTTTTTTTTTCACTGTAGTCTAACCTTGAGTAGGGGAGTCACGAATCTATAATCTTGTTTCAGTGTGATTGCTCTGCAGAACTGCAGTAGAATTTTCTATGCTTGCTGTTGCTCCCTCTCCCTGTGTCAACACTGGTCCTTGCTCCCGTCGTGAGGCAAGATGATTTCTACATGCCTGCCTCATGCTTTACTGCACCATTCTTTGCTTTTGTTTTAAGATGTCGTGGCTGCATGAGAAGCAGTTAAAAATGTTCTCCCTGGGCCTTGAATACTCACTTCAGTCACAAAACAGACTGCCATGGGCTGCTGGGTTCTGCTTTTGCCTGGCTCTGGAATGGTAGTCCTGTTTTTATGAGCGAGGAATATACCTCTATTATACCTCTTAGGAGGTGGTGGATATTTTTGGTGACCTCTTATTTGGCAACATGGTGGCTGTTATTTCTTATAAGTAGAAAGAACACGTGAGTTCCCCACACTGTTGGTGGCACTCGATCTCTTGTATTTAGCCATGGGCTGTGGGATTTCTGAAGGATGCAGGTGCTGCTGGAAACATTTGTGTATTTACCCTTCTGTAAGGCTTCTGGAGAAGTGTCTACGTTTTTATCCCCTGAAGTACCACTGGTCATTTTAATCTTCTAGGCTGAAGTCAATGTCTGGTTGCATGTGTTCCACAGGCTTGGTCTATGGCTTTTTTAATAACAGGAAAATTGTTCATTTTTAGTGCAAGATGACACATCTCACTGACTGGTGAGGTTTTCTGGCTTTGTTTGTCAAGGGTTGCCGTGAGTTTGGTACTGGCCAGGAAATGTTGCCAATGCTTATGAGCTACATCATACCCGTTGTATATGTGACAAAAGCTGAGAAGCACTAGGAGATAAGCTGGATAGGTGGTGTTAAGGTATAGAGAATTATTGAGTTGTGTCTGTCAGTAACTATTCTAGTAGTAGAGGCTGTGGTGGATGCCTGTGTAGCTGTATCTTAAAGAGATCACTGTAAGGGGTCAGAGATGTGTTATAGAACTCAAAGTGGGAATTGAAAAGTGGGTGGGTTTTTTTTTTCTTCTTCTCTTCCCACAACCACATAGGAAGCAAAAATCTGGCAGAGCCATTAGGGCAAAGATGCTATGCTGTCCTGAGGTGAAGATTTTGGTGATTTAGGGAAATGATTAAATGATTTATTAAGGATAATATTGTAATAAAAATTTTTACTGCTGATTTGCAATCTTGTGCTGATGACTTGTATATATACAATGGTAATTGTAATATCTACAGCCTACATATGGCATAACCTCCTCCAGCAGTGTGAGCAGATGATGCCCCATACTGCTCTCATTGTTTGGAGGCCTTGATACTACATTGGCAGTTTCTTTTTGCACCCTATCCCTGCATCCAAAGCTTGGGTGGGTTCACAGTCATTTATGCTGATGTAGTGTACGCTAGTGGCTAGCATGAATAGCGATTTTAGTTTTAGCAGCTTTCTGACTGCTTGTCTACCACTTTGAACAGTGTAGGGTTTGTTGGAATAGAAGACTATTGATGAAAAACTGAAATGAAAGCCAGGACTAGAGGATGAGACCATACATACATCTGTCACCTATTATAACGATGATTATGCCGGTCTTACCCAAAGTGTTATTTCCTAGAAGAGCAAGAGATGTTCCTTTCAGTGTGCTGTACTCACTAGGGCCAGGCTTTGGGGACTCTGACTCAGAACAGGAATTTTTAGATGGGGTTTTTTGAACCTAGAAAAGAGGATGTATATGTCAGCTCTCTAGCTATGCATATACTAGTTTCAAAAAAGGTTCTTGAGATGGGGATCTGTTCCAGGTGAGGACTAATTATTTTGCAAAATATCCTGTGTCCAAAGCTGCTAAAGACTGACCTGTGGGAACTTTCCAGCGTCGAACATCTCCAGCCCAATGTGAGTGCAGGTACAGATTTATTAAAAGTGAGCTGTTGTCAAGGTGTGTCGTGTTACTGGATACCCTTCCTTGTTTTTTGTCCCCATACTTTTGGGGCTGTAGGGGAAAAGGCAAAGACGAGTGTTGACTTTTGTCTAAAATCAGCTGATGCTACAATACCAGCTTCCATTCAGGCAAACATTTTACTTGGTGGGCTCACGCACAAGTTGCCTGGGCACTCTTCTTGATTCTCTCTTGGAGACAGCAGATGGCTGAAGTGGGAAGCTACTACAGTTAGTCTGACTACTGAGTAAATGTGTATAATCACACTTAGGTGCTGGTGCAGCTTTCTTGTATAGACAATAACTTATTTCTATCCTACTTGCTTTGCTTTCTTTAAGCTCTGCCAACTGCAGTCAGTTTGTAACTTTTGTTGGAAGGCAGTCTGTAGAAGAAACAGAATTCAAAAGCTCAATCCACACTTGGAGTCAAACTAGCTTGGGCTCGTCAAGTTGACAGTAGAAATTTAGTTAAACTGACACAGCTTTGGAGTGGTTGAAGCTGTAACATTTGGCTCCAGTATGCAAGCTAGAGATGAATGTAATCAATATGAAAACTGTAAGTGACTTGCTAATGTACAAGCTTTAGGTAATCTAAAATATGGAGGAAGGTAAGGTGGCTGAGTCTTGGCTTTTGTGATGTTGGTCCTATTGATTGCCTTTACCCCACCTCTTCTCCCTGCTTTTACAATGTAGAATCTAAGTTTTGCTTTTTGCTCTGGCAGATTCCTGTCAGGGCAGCCTTTCTGACCCTCCAAACTCTCACTAGGATCCCATAAATGGGCAGTAACCAGAGCTGGCTGAACTGGGTGCTACTGGTCAGTCGCAGGCCAGATCTGTGTTAGTGCCTGTTTCCCATTGCAGTCCATGGGTGCCGACCTTGACAGCCTCTCCACCAGTGCAGCTGTAGATGGGAAATCCATTTGCTTTGAACGAGAGGGAACTGAGCCGGGTGGCTTCTCTCAAAGGGCCTTAGGAAGAGAAAAGTGGCCTGAAAAAAATGGGGTTTAGGTTATACATTGGAAAGCAGTCCTTATACTGTGTTTGTTCTTCAAGATGGTGTGGGAGCACTGAGCAGAAGACAGTTACCCTTCTCCACATGGAGGCACTAATTAAATGATGGTCTCAGTGTCATTAAATGATGGTCTCAGTGTCATCTCGAGAGGAGTTCCCTTATTGCTGAGAAAAACTAGCTGCATACTTTATCCTGATGCCTATACCTTTACCTGCAGCAGAAGCAAAACAGGGATGTGTATCAGCCAGGAGTCTTGTTTCTGTAGGTGATGGCTCAAGCACTACTTTTTTCGTGATGGGATTTTGTAATTTTTATCTACATCAGATTTGTTTACATTTCTCACATTCTTTTCTGGAGGGTACTTCAACCTATGGACTACAGGTTGTTTTAATTTGAACTAGGACCTATAAAGGGAAAAAAACGCCTCCTGTTACTCACACTTCAGTTAGAAATCCCTGATCTTCAGCTTATGTCTCGTGCTCCAGCTGATTCCATTACCATTTACCTAAGCAATGGATTCAATAAATGAGTAAATATCCTTGACTGAAACTACCTGTACTTTTCTAAGCCTTTAAAGGGCTACAGGTGCTTTTTGGAGTCTCTGCCTCATGGAGCATGTATTTTTGGCTGCAGCTGCTGTAAGTGGAACAACTTGCAGTGTCAGAAAACAGTATTTTAAAATGCTGAGCTTGTTATCTGGGAATAAAGCCATTAAGCCCATAAATTCTGAGTTGGAAGGAGAAGAAACAATCTCTAAGTGTTACAGGGAATGGTTCTTCTTTAGGTGCCTCACAAACTGTAGTGAAAGAAACAACCTCTTTTACCAAGTCACTGAAGTTGCATGTTTTCCACATTGGGTCAGCTTAGAACTTGTCCAGCTACTGCTGTGATCTTAACAGGGAGGCGTCCTGGTATGTGTTTTCACTGTACTCCTGTTTGCTTCATCGTTTTGCTGAAGCAACAGTGGCTTGTGTGATAATGCATAATGCGTGTGACTTCCAGGTCAGCAAGGCTTAAACTGAAGCTTGTTTGTCCTTGATCTAAAGGGATGGTGCTGTCCTGCAGGACCACAGTGCATCTGGCTGAATGGGTAACAATACTGGTACAAGTTTGGTTGCAGGAAGTGGTCTCTTGGGAATGTATTCTTGATTTCTTCCCTGAAGTCTGTTTTTTATTGGTCATTTGGACCCTTGCTTTACCTTTCATTACATGGCTTTGTTTCTGTACCAAAACCATCACTCACACTTCGCTAATGGTGGCAGGATAGGAAGTGGCAAAGCAGTGTGACACGGACACTTAGTTTTCTCAATAAAATTCCCTGGCACTGACAGTGCAGCAGCCAGAGCTCTGTTTAGTAGCCGGAGCACCCCATGTGTGCAGTATGCATATCCTTATCATGCTGGAGCTATGGCATCTTGCACTAAACCCTGAAACCAGGGAAGGGATAAACATATATGCATGTACCTTTTTCTGTGGTCATCTGTGAATCTCAGTTAAATCAGGGACATGACTGAGCCTTTCCTTCTAGCCTGTTTCTGAATTGTTGCCTGGCCATTCAGGCTCAAATAGGACCTTTGGTGGCAGTTTCATCTTTTGTTATTACATCCACTTATTTATAGATAGCAGGCACAGCAACTGAAGTGGTTACAGCATTTCCTAGCTGTTATTATTCAAACAGAAATATTCTGGCTGCAGTTTGCATGCCAGCTGTTAGAGGGGATCTGCAAGTGGTAACTAATCAAATCATCTGCAAACAGATCTCCTTCCGGTGCTCCGAAGGGAAGTTATTGCTGAATCCCAATGCCAGACAGCACCTCTGTCTGCTATGAGTTTTGTTCAGGTCGAGGTTGACCTGAGAGTTAAACCAACACTCCCAGTTCACTGTTCTTAAACAAGTTCTTAAACACTGTTCTGAAACATTAAACAAGTCCAATTACTTGGCCATGGCTATGTTCAGTGATAACCTGTTCTGATCTGATAAAAGGACAAACAGAAAAAATCCGATATATTCTATGGCTACTTGGAGAGTGAGAGCAGAGACAGGTAAATGAGGTTAGACAGGAGAGCTAAAGTTGTAAGAATGTTGAAGTCTAGGCATTGGGTTTGGTGAGAAGAAAAAGCTGAGAGAGAAAAGAAGTGGTGCTGAATGTACTCGCTTAAAAAGTGGTTGGAAAAGCAGTTTCTGTATGGAGGAATTGCTATTTACTGAGATGATCAGCTACTAGTGTGGCGAGAGCCCTGGAATAATCTGTCAAACTAATGGCATGTTGAGTCACTCACAGCTTCTCAGCTTGTGGAAAAGAATCCTAGAAAGACTTGAAGCTTGACACAGATCCAGTTATCCACAGGTGAGAAAGTTTAAGCTGTAGAAGCCCAGCTTGCAACTGATGCCTGGATCAGTCACTCCTACTTGCTGCTGGTGACCACAATGGTCAAAGGGATCTGAACTCTGCTGGAGGAACCCTAACAGAGAGCTGTTGCCCATGTCCTAAAATCTGTTTTCTTGGATGCTTACAGGCTTGGAGATACCTTTTGTTTTACTGTATACTATAAACTAAGTTGACAACTGGTTTAGTAGTCACAAATGAGCTTTTTTTAGTTAAATGGCTTGGAAATCTCTCTTAGTCCACAAAGCTTCTGAAGAAGTGTATTAGGACAGAGGACTGGCCTGAGCAGGGGTGCTGAATTCTTGAAACACGTTAGGCTCCTAACTCCATCTTTTTCTCCTTTCTTACCTATGGAAAGGTTTTAGTGTGAGTTTAAGTGATTTCATAGAAGTCGTACTCCTGTTCCAGAGGCTTGGATGTGTTTCTGTCTGGAATGAGTACTTTAATAGCCTACAAACAAACATACCCATTGCAGTTACTTCTGTGAAGCAACTAACGTAGATTTGTCTTTTTCTTTTTGTGTTGCAGTGGTCACAGGAGCTACTGATGGGATTGGAAAAGCCTATGCAGAAGAGGTAAGAATTCTTACCACTTGGAAGTCTGTCTTGATTCTTGGCAATACGTCAAGCTGTCTCAACTCTCTCAAGCTGCACGTCGCATCTCCTCACTTTATCTTAACACAGATACCCATGGAGAAAGAGGTCTCCCCTCTTGTGTCCCTCTGGTAAACAGCCAAAAGTTGTATCTCTTTTTGTTAGTTTCTTTTATTTGTTAATTATATTTTCAACTCTTACCTTATCTTTCAGGTTTTATTTCTAGCTTTTTTAGATTTTAAAGTATTTTAACTTTCTCAGCCCTTGGTATTTCGTTTTGGTACTTCCAGGCACTGACTAAATGGCATTTATAGCTGGCAGCAGTATGTTCCAATTATTTCCTCTAGTTCGTGAAGTCTCTGAAGCTGGGTTTTACCTTTATCTCTTTTACTGTACTTTTGCTCTTGATGGATATGTGGGCTCCAAATATATTTCATATACTGGAATATATTGCTTAAGACAGAAAGTGCCTGTGAGTACGGGGTAATTTAGCCTATAAGCCCAGAGAACATAATGACAAATAGTGCTGACTGCAACAATTTATAGCAAAAATAACTTTAAACTCAGCATTATTATCAAAGTGAGCCTGTCTGTACTCATTTTTGTGTTCTCTGAAACACCAGCATGATTTTGTGTGAGATCAGCTGTGAGAGATTCCCTTTTACTCGATTTTTTTTGTTGGTTTTTTGGGGGTTTTTTTGGGTTTTTTTGTTTTGCAAAGCCCACAGAGAAAATGGCATTCCTCTTCACGGGTAGTCTCTGTCCGTCGGATTTCCTGTCATCCTAATGTGCCTTGCCCTGCTACCTGCACCCCCAGCCCCCAAATTCCTTTCTACTTCGCAGGAAGTAGTACCTCATACTGCTGGTTCAAGAAAGGGGAGTTGGCTGCAAAGGGAATTAAGCTTGGTGCCAACAGCACCTGATCCTGGCATATTGCTCACAGCTCATACGTGCCAGATATCCCAGTTACATGGCACTGAAGCAAAGGATCCAAGACTTAATTTTAACTGTCTAGAGCAAGTGGTAGGAGGTCACTGTGCCCACAGCAGAGCATTGTCGGTAGGAAGTCCTCTAGTGTGGGAGACACCCCCTGAACATCATGGGAGATTAGTTTCAGGATCTATGTTATGTTACCAGGTGAATAAAACTACAGCTTGCTTTCTGTTCTGTAATGTCTCTAAGAACCAGGCTGCTTTCGAGTATGAATGTGTGCTGCTGGTAGACTCCTGCATTCAAACCCCCATTAGGAAAGCCATCATAAGTATGAGATACTGTTGGAAAACCATTTCTATTGCAGCTGCCTTGCAGCATTTGCTGTAGGCACAGAGCACCCCAAAAGCACTCCAAAGGGTGCAGATACTCATTCTTGGGCCATAGAATAAAACACACTGTTCATGAGTTGTATTTATTATTGTTACTTACATATTTATTTAGAATAACACAAATCCATCCTTTGACAGCTTAGATGGATGAAGAATACTTGATAAAGTCAAGTGTGGACATAGGGTGAAATGTGGAATACCTGAAAAGACTTCTCAATCTTTAAATTAACTCCAGAGATATCTTCAGAAAACTGCCAGCAGAGGCTTGATTTTCTACTAAAAATTCCCTTCTGGCTACTGAAAATTCCCTTCTGGCTACTATAAATTCCACTGGCATATGGCTGCTTGGGCCCTGATGGCTGTGTTTATAGTCATGCAGACAACTTCCTTTTCCTTGGAGGAGTTAGTGAGAATTGTAACTGTGTGTTGAGAATTGCCTCTTTGAAAGTTTGATATGGTCTCACTGGAAGGTGATGGAAGAGCTTATGAGTGTGTGCATTCTTGGGTTATACTCTGCTCTGTAGATTATTTTCCTTTTCCAAGCAAAGAACTGTTTTTACATTTTCACTCTTGCAGTATTAAGACCTTTAATCTTTGCCCAGCACTGCTATCCTTATCATTGCTAGATCACCCCTTTGTGAAAGGTTTCATGTTTTGAGGATATAGTCAAGAGTCACTGTTCATTGCTCCTCTGTCATTATCTTCTGTTTGCTTTTGAAAATCATTAATATAAATATAATCTTAGCCATATTTGTGTGCTAGTGATAAACTAGAGGTTGTGATCCCATTGCATGCTCTGCAGTACTCCACTATGCACATCTGTTTAATATTGCGTTTTTAGAATCCCTTGCTATGTCTTCTCTAACAAGAGCTTTAACCTTGCTTTGGTTGGCTGTTAATGTCATTGTTTTCCATCCTGGAGAGAAAAGGTTTAAACAGCAGCTGTGTTTTGCTACCAAAGTGGAAAATGTTGTAGTCACTAACGTGGCATTTAAGGAAATCAAACACCTCAGCTCCATTAGAATCGTGACCCTTGCATGCATCAGTCCTTAGGCTACAAGAGTATCTTGCCAACATATTCTGCTCTGGGTGAGTTTTTACGTTAAGTTTTGAGGTCTTGTCATTCAGCTGTTTCAGGACCCTAAGAATATTGGCCAAAGGGTCAAGTATAATAACAGGTTATCCACAAAGAAAGTTCCTTGATTCCTATATAAAAATGTAGTTGTTAATGGTGATCTTGGGGATCATAATCTCTTTGGATAATTGTGTTTCCTTTCAGCCAGCTAGGTCTCTATCAATGAAGGCAGAGTGCTCAACAGAAACTAGTCCAGTTGCATCAAGCACTTAAATGAACTTGCTCTCAAGTGCTGTGTCTTTTCCAAGTTTGATTAATTCTCTTGGTGATATTTGTTCCTAGTTACAGGGTCTTCTTTTTGGCTGTTTTATGTGCTCTCTGCTTAGAACTCCACTTGCAAATGGGTTTCTGTTTCCGGATTTCAGATGTACTTCTCAGAGTGCATCCCTTTAGTGTGAACATAGCAGTGGTTTCTCTCAAGTTCTCTAAATGTGTTGAGTTTCCACTGACTGGGTGGGCTGGCATCACTTTACTTTCTTTGCTTGTGGGACAAGTACAACTGGATACTTTTTCATTATGCCCGGGTACCTACTGCAGCAGTCTGAGAGCCCAAAGGTTATGACTGCTCAAAGAGAGCAAACTGTTCTGTCAGTAGTCTGGAGCTTTGCATCCATGAGGAAGATCTCTGGGGCTTTTTTGCCTCATAGGACCACAGTTATTTTGGATTCTGAGTAGATTACTGTCAGATTGTCCTGACAGGTTAGGTCGTCAAGGCCTTCACTGCCTTGATCCTGTGGAATGAGAGTGCTATTCCTTTCTTCCTGGTGCCTTTCAAGCCTACTGTGGACTTCACGTAAAACGTGTTCCAGTGAGCCAGGTGCTTATCTGCAGGTGGATGGTTGTGTTCATCCCTTTTAGACAATAATGCTTGTAACACCACATCATTTCCTCAAGCAGGAAGCTTAGGTTGCCTGGAAGCCTGAACCTGTCAGCTTTTTTTTTAATGATTCCTATGGTGGTTTTGGTTTCACCACAACTCACCCTACAAGATTTCTACTGCTTAGAGATCACACGTGGGAGTAAAGTATGGATTTCACTGATTAACTCTGTCGTACCCCTCTCTGAAAGAATCACTACTGGTTTGCACACTCCTGCTAGATAAGTAGATGGCTTTAAGCCACTTCAGGTTGTTGCTGTACTATGCTGTGGTGTTTTGAGGTTTTTGGGTCTGCATGTTTTGTTGGCTGGTTGGCTGGGATTTTTTTTTGTTGTTGTGGTTTTTTAAAATTCCATTGAAGAGTAGTTCTCATCAGCTTCCGAAGGCAGTGAAGGAGTTTTATTGGAGCAATGACAACATATGTGGTTTTTATATGTAGGTCTTAAGTGTCTGAAAGGCAGTGTCACTTTGAACTGTGGATAGATATATTGTTTCTAGTTGTAGTAGTCACGTTGTTTTCATTGCAGAGTAATTCACATTTGTAACTGTTTTCCTGCAGACACTTTTCAATTGATCTGCTAGATCCCATTTTAAACTTGCGGTGTTTAAACTTGCAGGTCTGATTTGATGACCAGTGTGTGCTCTGGCCACAGCTTAAGTTCCACAGCTAGCTTCCCTAAAAGAGTTTCAGAAGTAAGTTAACCTTAATACCTATGAGTTGTACAAAGTAGGAGTGGAGCCTTACTAAATGGAGGAAGTATTGGGTTGCAACACAGGTGTTCAAGTGACCATGGATATCTTAACTTGGCATGTTAAACTGCACTATGGGTAACAATGCTCTGACTTGCAGAAGTAGTATAAAAGTTCTGTAAAATATCTACTGTTTGTATGTGTTTTATAAATGTGCCTATCCACCTATATTAGATGACTGAGAAGATAATAAATGTGATGTGAAGGGAATTAAGTAAGAAATCACATGGAAGTATTTGTCCTGGTTTTCCCCTTCCTTTAAAACTGCAATTTTTTCAGACTTGCTGGTCATATATTGTTGTGATGTTTGATGAATCTTACCATTCCTTTGATTAGGATACTAACTTGGAAGTGATTTATGACTGTTCTAATGTCTCCTGTTTTCTTTTTTTGCAGTTAGCAAAGCGTGGAATGAAGGTGGTTCTAATCAGTAGGTCAAGAGATAAACTGGACCAGGTTTCTACTGAAATAAGTGAGTTAAAACTTCTTCCTTAAACTTCATTGGCATGCTTAAAAATAAATGCAATTGCACATGAATTTCATACATATACAGCTCTGATTTTCAAAAAGGTTTGCTCTTGTGCACAGTGCAAATGTTACAGATATAAGTGGTAAAGGCCTTGCAGATCAATTTTACAGCTGTTCATATTTAACTTCTGAGAACAATAGGGCTTAATTCTGGAATAAGTATTCCTAAAACTGTTAGTCTTCCATAAGAACAGCTTACCAGGCCAGACTGAAATACCACCTATTCACATAGTAGTAGCTGTCTAAAATCATAATAAGGCAAGAAACATGCAGTCATTTCTCCATCTGAGTATTCCCTCAGTTTGAGGCAAGTTTGATTTCGTGGGCTCCAGCTATAAGGGTGGTTTCTTTGCAACTAGAAGCTGTTGAAAGCATTTTCTTTGTGTTACTTGTTGTCTTACCAAGTATACAAATTTATTGTGGGTAGCTTGCCCCTCCTCTCTCTTTTTTGTTTTGTTTGAATAAACTACTCGAAGATTAGATTAGGGACTTGTAAACTCTTCTGAGGTGATGAGTGTTCATAGTCTTAAGAACATATGGAATGAGTTAATGTGTTTAAGAACCTGTATTAGGGATTGTTTCTTCAGTAAGTGTGTAGTAAATGGCTGTAATGGAAAAATAAAGGAGCAACTTTAGTATTTCAGTCACAAATGGATAGTTGTACAGGATCAGTTAGGAAAAAGCTTCCTCAAGTCTCATGCTGACATATGATTTTCCAATCAGAGCAAAGTATAATCTAACCCACAAGAATTCCTCTTCTAATCTATATCTCTTTTATTAAGGCATATTTCATGCAAGGTTATTAGTTTGTGCAGAATACGTCAAGATGAAGTGAGAAATGTAACTATGGGAAAAGATTTTGATAAGCAGGAATAGGAGTTGTGTACTATAAAGCTGGTTTCTCAGCATAATGATGTTGAGTTAAGAAACCTTTAAGATGATGCTTCTGTGTTACCCTCCCTTGTCTTGCTTAGGCTTTCTGAAATAGTTTGTGTACTTAATGCAGATAATGGTAAGAACCACTCTCTTTCCAAGGTCATAAATGTGTAATTTTGGCTTAAGTTTATTAAAAATGTCAGTGAATTTTTTAGTGGCACTGCTTTACTGTGAAGCAAAAATCCCCTAAGTCAAGTGTCAACACACTGTCCTGTACTAAGTTGTAAGGGGCTGCTGAGTGAATGGAAGGATGACTGAAACACTCAAGGACTTCAACTTGCTGCACAGTAGCTATTGTGCTAGCTCTGTGAAAGTCAGGGCATGCAGTTCTATTGATAAAAATGTCACTATCTCTGATTTTTAGTCCAATATAAGATGGCATATGAAAGTGTTTTCTAGAGAGAAAATTCTTCCTTTCTATGTGTCTAAGCTGTGGAGAGTGTTCCTTCTTAGAGCAAAGCTGTCATCAAGTTTTATCTTCCACTGATTTGGAAGTAATTGGCATTATTCATTGGTATCCTGCATTTAAGGCTGTCACTGCAGTGTCTGGACCTACCTGCGACTCTCTGATCAATGCAGTGACAGTGTAAATGCAGCAGAACAGGTGTCACTGCCCGGCTAACCTGTGCAGCTGCTGATGCTTGCTGTCAGTACATAAAGAAGGTACAACAAGGTGTTTTTTTTGGTGGTTCACTGCAGTAGCTGGATGATAGTTTGCTGCATGTGTGTGGGCATGTGCAGTCACGTTTCTAGCAACGTTACATAAAGTTGTTTTGCTAAATAAAACTATAACTGAAAGGAGTTTCTACAAATAATCTTGTTCTAGAATCAGACACCTATGCATGAAGTGACAAGCTTCCTGAAAGTGCTCATAACCCTTTCTGTAACAGTGTGGATATCTTTTTCTCCCTGGAAATTAGACATGATACTGACAAGACAGATAAATCTACTGCTTTGAGCTTCAGCACTTACATGATAGCTGCTGGGGGAGGTTCTCAGATTAAAAAAATAGGTACATGTACCTATGCGAAGCAGCCTGTAATACATAATTGCTGTTAGGCCTCACCCAAACACTCTTCTGCTTCCTCTCCTAAACCATGCTGAAATGAGATGACTCACGCTGGCTTTTTCAGAACACTTCTTTTGACAACACTGAGCTACTGAGAAGTATACCTTGTTCATTGTGGCATATGCTGAAGGATTAGGATAGTCTGCATAATCAAGCAAGCCTAAGTCGCACTTTCAGATCCTGCTGGGTCAGAATTGTCTTGTATTCAGTCTCAGGTGGTCTCTGCAGTCTGTTCAGATGTTGTCATATATAAGGTGGGTGACTTTTTTAACGCTAAGGCTGTAATTACTTGAGTGGTTCACTTGCAGGCTTCTTAAGTAGCTTTAAACTTCTTTATGGTGGTCCATTGTTCTTCAAATTGGCACGAGCTTGCTCGTCTTGAGTAATGACTCTTAATCACTTTAAGAAAGAATGGCTGTTTAACTAATTCCAGTTCTTTGAGTTGTGTGATTCTGTGCATCTTTCCTGTTTCCTTCTCCTTTTCACTAATCAGTCTCACGCTTATCCTGCTGAATGGGATAGATGCACTCTGCCACAAATAATGAGAGGGCTTTTGAGGATCAGGTGCGTTCATTCTATTTCAGAAGACTCTTCTTCCGCTCGTAGGATAGACTTCTACTAGGAGTGACATCTATTTACAAAATGCAAGTTGTATAACCACCATTATAAGGGAGGTACTGATACGTCTTTCTGCATGTTAAATGCCAGCTGACCTGGAGCTGATTTTTTTTCATGTGCATATGCACGTTAAAGTGGCTGAACTGATGTTACAGGAATGCCAGATGTTCTGAATGTGCAGCTCAGTTTGAGCAACAAAAATTAGTGGGTTAATTACAAGTATTTAAAGACTTTAGAAGATTTTTCACTGTGTTTTCAAGCATGTTTTAAAGCTATTTTTTTTTTACAGAGCACTTAGGTGGTATAGGATTTGCCGTGAAAGAGAAATTCTGCTTTCTGTTCCCTAAGAAATAGAGTATCAGCCACTGACTGAAGAAAAATTTTTGAATTTCCTCTTCACTTGTCATGGACAACCTTTATGAGGAATTATATGAGTTTTATGGAAATATATTTGATCTTTTAATCAAGTTGTCATGCACCAGCACAGACTATTAAGGTCACTATGAAAAATGCTTGTCTAGTTTAGCTCATACTGCTTCACTGTTCCAGCACTTTTCTGAAGTGTCTGTTGCGTTGCATTGTTAAACACTTCCAAAGGTCCAGGGAGGATCAAAAAGAAAATTTTTCTGTGAATGGAGACAATTGTGTGAGTGCCACATAATGAGTCTATTCCTTGGTTTGCTGTATTTGATAATGAGCATGGTCCAAGACATCTCAGGTGCTCTGTGCCAGCAGTTGGTTCTTGAACCGTGGATATGCAGGCAGAAAAGCTTCAGTTACTGCACTGGATAGGTTTGTTCTGAGAACTACTTTGCTGCAGAAACTCACTCCCTAGGGGCTGCAATAGGAAGAATGTAGTGCAGACCAGATAAGAAGGGAAAAAACTTCAAAGTTTGTCTATAGGGAAATTGTCAAAAGAATTTGGTATTGGTGTCCGTTGTTAGCTGGTAGCTTCACAGGACAGGTCATGGAGTTGTGCATGAGCTGCAAGAGTCGGGATAAAACTTTTGTAGCTTGCTAGTGTTTCTACTTGCAAGTCTAAGTAGCTACTTACTTGTAGGTGAGTAAATATAAAAGCAATGTGGCAGATTCTGAGTTTGTTATCAGTTACTATATAATTAAAGGGAATTCCTATTTACTGCTTTAAAGTTGGTGGTTTAGTATTACATACACCCTGGTGATAAGATTGGCTCCAAATAAATTGTTTGAATTGAGAGAAATCAATTGTTTTTCCAATGTATTCTCACAAATGAGCATTTAGTTGGAATACACTGTAAGCCTTTCATACTATTTGAGAACTAATGTCCAAAACTTTGATTCTGCTACATGTCTGTAAGAAAATACAGGTTTCTTTTATAAGGAAATACAGTTTTTTGCAATTAAAATCTATGTAGCTGGCTATTTAATTCCAATACATTTCCTCAGAGCACTTAGTAGTGTATCTAAGTTGCTTGGTCATGGTAGTTTCATCTTGAACTACTCTCTAACCCTAAGATTTTGGGTAAACTGATAGCTGTCATGCTTATGTATCTGTTGTCTTCTTACTTCTCTGGCATGATTTTTGAGTACAAAAATGGGATGTGGTGCCAAAACCAGAAATGTTTCTTCTCCATTTCCTATGCAGGTGGGTTTGACAGTTTTCTTCTGCTTTCTTGGTACCCAGGTTGTGGGCAGCATTCTGAAGCAGACCTGGTGCTGATCCCTATGCTTGTGCCCCATCCCTTACCATGGCCCACTGCAACAAACGGGCCATGCCCCTGTGAGAAATCTGACCCCTGCAGATGCTCACCTGCGCCTCCCTTGGAGCGCTTGGCTCCTTCATCTCTGCCCTGTCACTTGGATTTCCTCCCTGCTGTGCCCCAGTAAATCCTCCTCACATTGTGGAGTTGGCAAGTGAGAATATTTGTGTTTAATAGAGGAGGTTGAAATGCAGACAAGCTCTGTGAGGAAGGGGACGTCTCCTTACTGTTCCTGCACAGAAATGACAAGGTTCACTTGCCTGAGCTTAACTTGAGGACTAAGTGAATCTGGCAGTTATTCTGACCTTTTGTGATCTATTTAAAGGTAAATGAATGTGTTTGCAGCCTTCTATCATCTGAGCCAGGTTCGGCTTGACATACTTGAAATCCCCGTATATTTCTTGAACCTGACAAAATGGTTTCAAATATTTTGGACTTGTTTTGATGCACTGAAGTCACCTTTCACGTGAAGTTGTAGTGTGAGGATCTTTGATTCAAAATGAGCTCTTGGATTTCACCTCTGAAGAAAGTTTCCTTTGGGTGAAGTGAAGTTCTCTTGGTTTTGCCTAGCGTGAGCTACTTACTAAAGGGGCAGTTGGTAGGTATTGTAGACAGCTGACAAACTGAATTAATCTTTATTAATTTGTTAATAAATTAAGTAGATGAACCCTGATGTAAAAGATAGAACAATTGGAAAGGGAGCTTATTTTTGATTTTTTTTCTTCTTTAAAAAGAATTCTGCTTCTGTGGTTTTGGCTGGATTTTTTCCCCCTTAGTCCCTCTTTTTTAATCATCTTCTCTTGAATTTTCTCAATGACATTTTGCCTGGATTAATTTAAAGAAATTGAGCAGAATGCTTAGAGAGAAACACTTGACAGATGTCCTGCAAGCTACAGGATATGCTCCTAGAACTACTTCACCTCTTAGGAGAGTTTGGAGGTAGCAACCTGGTAGGACAAGCCACAAGTAAAATGTTCTGCAGATGGCTAGTGATATCCTTGCGGAAGGACTTTGTATCATCTGTCAGCATATGGAGTAACGGACCACTTGTCACAGGTGGTTTTAAGGATGAAAACCAGTTAAAGGAAGTTTACTGGTCAGTGTTGTGGGTTTCACATAGCAGTAGGTGAGCTGGCAAGCTCTAGGAGGCAGTGCTTTCTCACACCTGGCAGGACAGAGTGAGCCTCTTCCAGAAAGAGGGTGCTTGCTGCCAGTGTGTTCCTATGCAGTATTTATTAATAGTTTGTAAACCCAGAAAGTCCAGGGAAAGAAATGTGTAAAGGTTACTTAAATGTGAATTAGGCGCTTTGGGTTTCCCTGTCTGAATGTAAATACAGCAGATGTAGCTTCTTCCTCTCCTCACATACTCTGTATATTGTGCCTGTAGGATCAGGGCTAACTCTGGGACCTAATGGTTTCCTGAGTCTTAAAGTTGTACATGTTAGGTACTTGGATTGATGGGCAGGTGACTTCCTTGGTACTTTCGAAATCCAGACTTGAACAACCAGGAATTGTCATCCCTGCAAACGTTCAGGGTCGCTGCTGCCTCTGCCTGGCAGTAGTTGGGCAGGGGAATATGTTGCATTTTCTGTAACACACAAAAACTTAATGCTTATCTCTGCTAACAACTTATTTGTAACATAAGCCCTTAGGGATGCCAAAACAAGAGCCCTTGTGCTGGTCTCTGGGCCATTAAACACCTTCTGTTAACACAAAAGCTGCAATCTATTGCTTATCACTTTCAGGGTAAAGTAAGCTGAACATTACATGAAAAGATAAGTACTGGATTGTTGTCACGTTGGATTGGGTGAAAGTCTGTTTCAAAAATCTGGTTTAAGCCAATTGGTGGAAGCTCTATTGCCAAGAGACTTAAAATTAGGCCTCTTAAGTGTCTCTGCAGGGAATAGTCTCTCTGGCACAAGGAAGGACTGAATGATGCAAACAGCGCTGTCCTCCTTCTGTAACTTCCTTCTATGAATGTGTATTTTAGTCTTATGGCACTTTTTTAGCAGGTTAAGGTCCATTACATCGAGTCCTCTTCATCTGTCAAAGCTGTAAAAATCCTTGATAGACTTCTCTGCTGAGAAAATGGTGATAATCACTTTTATGTTTTTTCAGGAATATGTTGTGGTGAGGGAAAAAAAAGCTAGTTAGTAGCTCTTCATAGAGAAAGGAAACTCAGTTGATTTGTTCTGCACAACAAATTCTTAAAAAGAAGTCCTTGAATATGAGAAATAAACAATCTTCAGTATGGTGTAGCTGCTGGGTAAAAGTATGCCTGCTGTGTAACTCCTTAAGCATGTGCCACACTTCCAGTGCTGAACTGGGTACTCCTTTACCTATGAGCAGTAGATGTGGGCTACTTAACAATGTATTCTCCCTTACAAGTAACACTTTGGAGAACCCTGAAAACTGTGCTTTTAAGTGCCTGTCTTTGGGATACAGCAAACATTTTACTGTGGATGCTGAATTGGAGGTATAAAAGATAATGCTGAATTAGCCTAGAAAGTGTTTCCCTTTTAAAATTTGTTTTAATTCAAGTAGAGTGACTGACTTAAATGTCTTGAAACTGACTTGAGAGTAAGAGCACTTTTTTTTTCTTTTGTTAATCTATAGTATGACACCTTCCAGTCTCTATAAGTGACCTAAAATTCTTCTTACAAAATATTTTTTCTGGTCTTTCTGACTTTCATTCTGTTGAGCCTAAATCTGAAAAATAATGTGTTGTTTTTTCTTTTTTTAATCATTACTGTTCTAATAAGTACATGGCTGAAGAATGTAGACTTTGTTTTGCAAAAAGTGAAGCAAAATTTATGGTTACATGTGTACACATACCAAGTGTACACATTGTCACAGTCAGACAATAATAATGACATTAAGGGAAAGGAAATGTTACAGGAAGTATGGGAAATAGTCCACATGCCCTTCCTAAAATGATTTAGTAAATTAAAAATAGCTCTCTTCGTGGTTAGTAGAAAGTACATCAATGAATATAAAAAAACGTTCTTGGTGGGGTGGTTGAAAACAGTGCTGGGGAAAGAGGAGGGAAGGAAGGGGAGCTTGCGATGCTGCCTGCTACACCATAGCAACCTTCCCACGCTTCACCTTGTGCTTCCCCCTGAAACAGCTCGGGATTGTGCCCCAACCAGCTCTTTATGCAGCTTCAGCCGGAGTGGGTATTTTGGGGTGGTGGTGAGGAGAGCTATTCTGGGAATCACGACTCCTGAGGCACGAGGGCGGCCGCACGTGCGGTGCCGCGGAGCCCCCCGTGCGTCGCCCGCCGCGGCGCGCTGCAGCGAGGGGGTGCGCGTGGGGAGCCCCGGAGCCCGGCTCGCCCGGCTGCCTGCAACCACGGCTGCGTTCTGCAAACATCGCCCTGACTCGAGTGTGCAGCCCCCCTGGCTGTCAGCCTCTGCAGCTGTTTGTCACAGGCTGCTTGATTTTGTGTTTTTAGTTAGCTTGGTAATTAGAACAAGCTTGATTTGGAAAAGCTTACAATGCTGAGCATAATATTTGGGTGAATGGCCTTATTGATTGATCCTGTGTTGCTCAGAATGTGTTTCTGACTTGGTTAGCGTGTCTTAGAAATTGTAATATGTTTTGACGTAATGGAAGTCAGAGGGGAGCAAATGGAGGCAACTATTAATAAAGTGTGTTTTCCCTCTGTTTTGTAACAATAGTACTGTATATACACATTAAAAACTTACACGCCCCAGTGGCTCAGTGGTTTGTGGACTTCGGCTTGGAGAGCTGAAGTCCTCTGTGAGAGCTGAGAGGTGAAGAACTAGCTTTTATATGCCAGTGTATATTGAAACTTAAAGTTAACAGAATGTTTTAAGAAAGGTCTGTCTTTTTTTACCTGCTCTATAGTTCTATGTGATTAGATTTTTTAAAAAATATTCACTTTTTTTAAGGAAGCTGTTTCTGTTGCAGTACATAAGGAATTCCCTGGAAGTCCTGTATGTGTACTTGAATAAAAGGAATCGGAACCTATTCCCAGGTGCTTGGCCAAGTGTGCCTATGCACATACTGTTAAAAATGTCTAGAAACATAGCAAGTACTGTTAAATTGTAGGCAGGCATCTTAAGCTATGCAGGAACAGCATAGCCTTCCTTTGCAACAGGTGCAACAGAGCTTCCTTTTAGCCATTTCTTAGGTTATCAGTATTCAGCTTCAGAATTTTACACCCTTCGAAATGTTCAGAGAAAGCTAGCTCTTGTTATACGCAGCTGATTTTAACATGCTTCTACATGGTGAATATATCACTATGCAGTAACAGTCTGCTACCACCAGTCTGGAAGTACATGGTACTTCTGGAAAACAGATTCCTTCCATCCATGACACTGTGAGTTACTTCTGTGAGCTCTGAAAGTCGCAAATTGGATACATTCCCAAAACGAATGGCTCTCCCTTAAAACCAACCATGTAGAGTTCTCAGCAGCCACTCTATAGTCTTAAACTCTTTATCTCTATCCTGCATAGATAGAGTGCTAAAAAGCAGGAGATTTTAATGTTTTTAATCTCTCAGCTTGTTACCCTATATTGAAAGGTTACAAACTGTTTCTGGAGACTGGGTGCTGGATTAGTGTGAGTTTTACCACTGCAGGGGTACAGGAAAGATGGCATCTTTATTTATGGAGGTAGTTGATTCTCCTTACCTAAACAAATTTGTCTTCTCCTGTATGATGAAAAATAGAGAGCTATTTTTCTACTGCTTAGAATCTCCGACCATCCTGAAGCTTAAGACCAAGTGAGACTTCTTTTATGTTTCTGCAAGCCAGTTGCATTATACTACATCAATGTCATGGCAATATTTATATCTGGCTTTGAATGTAAAGTGCTGAGATGCTTCAGTTCTAGCAAGAGTTTTTAATGTCCTTTCCCTGATCTTGGAAGAACCATCCCCATTACCTGCTTACAGTGTGGGCCTTGTATCCGAAACCCCTCTGTTGCAAAGTTGACTGGATTTGCCTCAATGCTCTTGGTGCCAATTCAAGCTGCTATAGCAAACTGCTTTGAAGCAGGTGGTTCAAGAACTAATGTTATTTTATTAGGGATGAAGATCTTGTAGTTTTCCTGTGTTCCAGCAAGACTTTGTATGACAGACACCCTGACACTGCTTCTCTCTGGTAATCTGAGCTGCTTCTCCTAACCACCAAACTTGTGTCTGCTGTTGCATTGAAGTACACAAGCTTGCTCCTCTTGGGGAACCTTCTTTCAAGCCCCGTTTATCTATGTCTGAAAACTCCCTTAGCATTTTCTTAGCCTGTCAACCAATATTTCAGTTTAAGGGGGCTGATGATTTGAATTATTTGCAAGCTTAAAAAAAAATTTAAATTAAAAAAAAAAAGAAAATGCTTGCCTCCTAACCATTTTACAGTTCTTTGTTATTATTTAGGGTGTAGCTCAATGTAGTTTCTAGCTTTCTGCTTCATTTTTTTAAAAATTACACTGTGATCCTTTTCTTCCTGGTGTTCTAGGTAATGTGGTGCTATTTTGCAAGTGAATCTTTTTAGTAGACAAGGTGTGCCCTACTTTGCCTCATAGTTAAGATTAGCATTTTCTTTGCATAGAAAGACTGGATATGTTTCCGGAAAGTCAGACGTATCTGTCCTTTGGAATTAATTAAGCTTTTGCTTCACCTACTGATGTTGTAACTGACGATCTTAGATGAGAAATCAGGCCAGTGTTGTCCTGTTGGCTGTTCCTCGGGATGGTTGTAAGGTTTTTTTTATGTTTATTTTGAATAAGTAACACCTTAACCAAGGTTTGAGACACTATTTGGAGTCCTCTTCTGAAGATACTGAAGGTAGTGTGTCCTTCAAGGGATTGTATGTGAAAGTGTTTGTACTTCTGATGGTGGAAGAATGTAGTTAAATAGCATATTTGTTTCCAGACTGTCTCATCCTGTATTGTGCAGGAATGCACAATGGGAACATACCTCAGGAAGTCAGTAGTTCTTTAAGCTTTAAGTTATCTTATGTTTCCCTTTCAATGTGTATTTTATGTACTGCTTTTGGTTGCATGACCGCTGTATCAGACTGTGCTGTGCGTCTGCCTCTGGAGTCTGTGTTCTTGGGTTGCTCTCTGGATCTTGGGAAGAATATATCCCACTATCTTCTGCAAAAGTTCACTTTGTCTTTTTGTCTTGTACAGTGTTTATACCAGCCTGCTCTGTCACCATTGGGACTATTGGGTCATTCAG
Organism: Oreocharis arfaki; assembly: GCA_013398015.1. Taxonomy (NCBI): domain Eukaryota; kingdom Metazoa; phylum Chordata; class Aves; order Passeriformes; family Paramythiidae; genus Oreocharis; species Oreocharis arfaki. The sequence goes on along the minus strand of VZRR01006740.1, from coordinate 57,094 downwards.
CTTTTCCACAGCTGTGAAAATTTGTTCATGGGCAACAACTTACTTCTCAAATGATGGTGTGATTGCAGAAGATCATGTCTGCTTTTATTGTTTTGCCAGGATGCTGTTGAGCACAGTTGGTGTCTTGCTAAATTATCAGATGTCTTGGCTAAGGCAATACAGACCCTGTAAATTAACTGGACATGTGAATGTTTAGGTTAAAACTTATTTGCAGGGTCAATACTGATCTCACCTGAGTTCTTTAGTAAATGAAGTGATTAAAACACTGGTATGTCAGAAGTGAGAATTGTGGAAGAGACCTGCTGGATTTCCTTTTCCATCTTGTGGGTAGGTGATGACTGACTGCTGCACAACTGTTGACAACATGGTGTTGTAATATTCGGTCTCCCGCTAAGGAGCATTTGAAATACCAGTTCCAAAGACAAAACATCAGATCCACTTTTCCAAATATCATCAGGAATGCTGGACTTGCTGGCAGGTAATAGCTCTTTCAGGTCCTCTAGCTGTGACTGCAAAAACTGGCTTGGTTTCCTCCTTTCACTCCCTATGGCTCTCAAGTACCTCCTGGTCCTCAAGCTGAGAGCTCCATTAAGGAGTTTCAGATTTTCTCTTGGACAGCAATAGCCCAGACACTCCTAGATACCCTTGATAAGGACACAGCCTATTTGCTTCTTTCTTTATTGCTCTACATCTCAGTGGTTTTTTGGCAGATAAAATAGGAATGTGCTCTACTCTTTCTTCTAGCCCATCTGTCTGAGAACATCTTAATCCTTAAGATCAAGGAATTTCCCTCTTGCATTATTTCATGCAGAGCAGAGCACACCTGCTCTCCTCTGCACCTTGTGCTCCGAGTACTAGACCAAGTTTACACAGAAGTGACTTAATGCTGTTTGCACAGTCATTTGACATGGAACTGTTTTCTCAGGTGTATTTCCTCATCTTTTCCCTGAGGTAGTGGATCATCCCACCTATTGCAGGTTCTGAGACAGAGCACAGGGTATGCAAAGGTTACAGGATATCTGAAAGCCGTTGTGAAGTGGGGAGGGAGGGTTTTGTCAGCTGGTGGTAGCTGCTGGGGCAAGACAGCCTTGTATGTTTGCGTAAGCAACTGCAGAGACAAAGACCTTGTCCTCTGGCCACACCAGTGGGCAGCCCTCTACTTTGCATATGTTTGTATACATTGTACTGTGCACCTTCTGCCCACAAAGGGTGCTGCAGCTTTTTGTAGGTGTATTGCTTAACTACCATAAGTGTAATGGCTCTTTGCTAATTTTCTAAAGGCTCGAAGAGGGGTCTTATATGAATGGTAGTGTGAGCACTTTCTATTTTTTTTTTCCCTATTTATGGTATTAGGTCTTCAGATTTTTGTCTTTACCTTGTCGTCTTAGTATCTCTGTAGTGATTTCAGAAGGTTTTGAAGATGGATTGGTAACAATCCTAACGAAGAGTGCTTAGTATAAAAAGGACAGTACTAATTGAGCGAATTTGTGAGAATGGTGTTTGGGCCCTTTAAACAACTTGCATTTCATGAAGCATCTGAGTGGCAGTGAAGACAGCTGCAGATCCCACAAAACAGTTAAAAATGGCACGTGTGTGAAGTGTGTGACTTGGGCTTTGCCCATCCAGCCCATTTGCACGTATGAGATGAGCCTCTAATGTTGCCCTTAATTCTGTGTCCTGTAAAGAACCAAATGTGTGTGCTAAACATTAGAACAGCTGTGTTCAAAAATAGACCATTTCTGTGCCCCCCCCCCAGTGTTGAACTTGATTTTCTTCTGACGCGATCACAAGACTGCTGCTGCAGTAGGGGCTTAATGCTATTTACATCGTCATTTGACATAGCAACATCTCTCAGGGGATTTTTAAACAATGCAGCTGTTCAGGAGAGATGAAGAGGTTGAGGATGGGGAGAGGGAAAAGGAGCAGAAATAATTTCATCTGCCATTAGGGATATTGTGTGGGGGAGGGGAGGCAGCCAGCAAACCAGTGAGTTCAGTAGATTCATGATTCTGCATGAATGGATGGCAGGATCATGGGAGTCGCGGCTTTCCCTTGAATGGGAAGGAGCATCATGGGTATCTGGCTGCTTCTAATCTTTTTTGTGAATGATTCTTTTCCTTTAACATGGCACTGGTTTTTATGAATGGCTCTAGGGGCAAAGTGCTGCAAAATCCTTCTCGAGCTGTATACGGGTCCCTTAAGGAACGCTAGGGTGGGAGTCGGGTGCAGCAGAACAGAGATGCTGTGATGTTGAGCTACTATTCTGCTCTTTTGAAGTCTGAGAGGACATTGTACTGCTTTTAATTCAATATAATTTAGCTTCATGAAAGCACAGTTGCTTTTTATATGAAGTGGTTTTGCTATTTGCCTTCTCTTTCAAAATGTAGTTGCCTACGTGTATTTCTCCTGTTCTAGTAAGGATGGAGATGACAGCACATCAGAAGGGCTTTGGAATGATCAAATTTGAAGTTCTGCTCTTCTTGTTCACCCACATGTTCCCTTTTTGATACACATTCAAAAAAACTAAAGATACAAAAAGTTTTAGGGGACCAGAAGTGAGAATGGAAATGGAGGGCAATAGAGAATTGTTTTGCTTGGTCTGAAGCAACTCATTTGCCATTTGGCTTAAGTTGAAAAAAAGTGTTCTTGTCAAGCTGTATTTGAGTACTGCTGTGTACACGTATTTCCAGATTTCTCCATTTTTGCTGTTCTATGCAAAGGTGTGTAATTTGCTTTCTTGACACCTTTCTTGTCCCTTACAAACAAAATGTGCTGAATCATTTGAGAATTTATGTTCTCACCGAAAGTAGCTTAATGTCACGAACTTCCTGTGCAGATAATGTTAAAATTCAAGGATTCCTGTTGCAGAGGTGAAAATGTTCACGTGTAATGCTAGCTCTTCAAATAATGTTTTGTAAAACCTAATAACTGGTACAGTCTTAATATCTGAATGGTAAACTATTTCAAACTTTTCAAAACTGTTTTTTTCTAGGAGAGAAGTACGAAGTGGAAACAAAAGTCATTGTGGCAGACTTTGGAGAGAGAGAAGATACTTATAATGGCATCAAAGCAGGATTGGAAGGCCTGGAGATTGGTGTTTTAGGTTTGTATCTGATCTTTCTAAATCTTTCATTGTGGTGTTTTGTCTTGACATGCCTACTAACTTCTTCCCATATTGAAGTTATTGAAACCAATTCACAGAAGCTATCATTTGTCTGACTAAGGCTTTGTTGCTGCATGCTCGAGATGTTCTCTAGGTTGCTGTTAATACACTACATGAGACGGTGCTTGCACGTGTGCCTACTTCCTAGGAATTTGTGATGCTTATTGAATGTGTTCAGTGTGTTATTCTGTGATTGTGGGAGGCCTTTGACTGCAGCTTATGACTGCATGCACCGTGACTTGAACACTTGGGGTTGTTGAGCCTGGAGATGAGAAGGTCTCTCTCCAGGGAGACCTTGTTGTGGCCGTTCAGTATTTAAAGGAGGCTTGTCGGAAAGATTGGGACGCTTTTTAATGGGGCCTGTTGCAGTAAGACTGTTGCAAGGAGCAATGGCTTTAACCTAAAAGCCTGTGGGTTTAGATTAGGTATAAAAAAGAAAAGATACTGAAACACTGGAGCAGGTTCCCCAGAGAGGTGGTGGATGCTCCACTCCTGGGAACGTTCAAGGCTAGGTTGGACGGGGCTCTGAGCAACCTGACCTGGCTGAAGACATCAGGGGAATTGGACTAGATCACCTTGAAACGTCCCTTTCAACCCAAACTATTGTATGATTCTATGACCTGATACTGTCTTAGATCCTAGACAAGCTTCACATACTTTAGCTTAGGAGATACTCAATTTAGGAGTAGAGCCCTGTGGGAGAACCGTGAACTTTTAATTACAGAGCTGTTGAAATTCAGTCATTACAGTAGAACATCAAGTAACTGTCTCCTTCTTCAAAAGTCTTAAGCCTTTTCTGGTCATGTTGGTAAGCTGTGTTTCATTTGCTGATGGGAACACAATATGCCTGAGTATGGTTTGCTACATTGCGGGAGTGTAGGTGGTGTGGGAGTCCTTGAAAAGACAAGGTAATCCCTCCTGTTACTGTGTCTAATGTAGAACTGAGGTGATTTCAAATAGGTGTTTCATTACAAGCTAAGAAGAATTTCAACATAATAGCAGTTTACCTGAATCTTCTTTGAACACCGGGGGTAAAGGCAGTTGCTTATTGGTTTTCTGGTTTTTCTTCCCTTGGAAGCACATATGCCTGTGCATATCCTGTATTTCTATGGTTAGTCTATATAGGGATGAGAACCTGTGATGGTTAAACACAAAAAAATCACGTGGCTCAGACATCTACTAGTACATGTCATCTGATATAGCCCTCCTTACTACAAAACTCGTTTTACTAACCTGAAGTGCAGTAATTGGAGTTGCAATTGTGGGGTATTTTAGGCATATTTCAAACCAAATTTGTTATACACATGATAATGTACTGTATGAACTTTGTTGCTAATAGATGAATCTTGTTGTACAATGTTTGAAAGTAACGCTCAAGAAAATACTGTATATAAAAATGCAATTAAAAAATAACATTGAAGGATAAAGCCCAGAATGTTCCCTACTACTTCTGACAGACTTGAGTACATACAACTCATGGCATCCAGTATTAAATTGCTATAAAAATTCAAAGCCATTGGAGTAACTTCAAATGCCAAGGATGTGTTTTGTGTAAAGAGTAGTTGTGACACAGCTGTGAATGCCTTGTTTCTTCTTTCTGAAGGAAATAAGTTCTAAAGAAACTTTGAAGAGTAAAAGTAATGTACATTCTAATCTGTCCTGTCAAAATCTACTCAGGGAGTGTAGGGCTTGCAAGCTGCCTGTCATGTAGCAATTGCTACAGAATGTAAATCGTTTAAATGTCTCAAAACACCAGCAAACCATCTACTGTGCAAGGTACATATCCACACTGGAAGGGTTTTTATTATTTCTCAGGCTGTGATTAGGTTATGGTGATTTACAAAATCATGAGAATCTGGCTTTTTATAGTCTTGCACGAACTGGGCACTAAAGCAGTGTGTGTGTCTCAAATTTTGTGTAAGGTTATTACAGGAAAACAAAGCACGTTCCTCAAACAGACACTGCTTCTTGATTTTATTTGCGTGAGCACCTTGGCTGAAAACATGGTAAAAATAGCAACTAAATGCTCTGGAGTTGTGTATTCTCTAGCTGAGTTGCTCTGCTTTTTTTTTTTTTCTCTTGCAGCTATTGTCAGTGCAGGTTTACAAAAACCTCTCTTCTAACTAATCACTATCAGTTTTAGTAGATCTTGTAATCTTGTGATTGTCAGCACATGATACATAGGTATTTTCTTTCCCCCAGAGATAGCTGTAGTAATAGAAACCACTTGCCAATGTCATTTTTCCACACAGATGATGGCCACTCCAGAAAGGCAGTCTTTTAATTTTTTATGGTAATTAATTTCATGCTTTAGCGCCTTGTATTTTAAATTCTGGAGCATTTGTTGCAATCCAGACTGTAGCTTTTGTTGAGCTGTGTTTTTCATGTTTGTGTGAGGGAAAACATGGATTTAAATGAGAACAGCCATAAGGGTTGATTTCTCAGGTTCCAGCGTATTTTCTTCTTTCAGGTCTTATCTGGAGCAGTAGATACGAGAAGTGTTGGTAGCACAGCACAGTTGCCAGTGATCAATGCCGATTATTTTTTAGCCTTATACTTGGAGACATAGGAGTCTCCACACGTACTGCTCAAGAATGAGCTTCTAATTATGGAGTTGCACAGAGTCTAACTAAAGTACTTACAGATTGAAATCCTTGTAAACTTCTTATTTGGAAGCTTCTTCTCACCCACGTAGGAAGGCTAAAAGAGTTTGCATAATGTTTTGCTGTGTGTTCAAAACAGCGTCTGTCAGTGACTTCGAACATGTGCTAGCTACAGCAATATGTTAAACAAGCAGAGGTGGGAAATCTTCCTTTTGCCGTTCTTAAATAGCTCTGATTCTTGAAAGGAGTTTGTGCTGGACAGTATCTTACCCTGTTGCTATCCATTTTTTTCTGGTTAAAATATGGTGGTACAACCCCAAACCTGATTTTTTAATGGTCTATTACAAACTTGCAGCAGAGATGATTGCAGAAAGTGGAAGGGTGCATATCTGGGACCCCGTCTTCAGTAAGGGATCTGAGTTTTGTGTGACTCTCTCTGTAGCATGAATCATATAAGCATTCTAAATTCAGAGAGAATTACCAAGGTTAGTCCCATAACCCTACCACAGTTCATAGCCAAAATCCTTTCCAGAGGAATGGAATGAAAAATAGTTTATTTTTGGATGAAAAGAAGAAAAAAAAAATCTGGTTCACTCTGGCAGTAGCAAGACTGGATCTTCTTCCTTTTAAAAACTTTTCACTCTTTCTAAATGCAGCAAATGTCTGCTGGGAATTTGCCAACGCCCTGTTCCCCTCAATCCCTCACCTCAATTTTTAAAGGTTATCTAAAAGTTAAAGATTTGAAACACACAGCATGACTAATGAACTTCCATAAATATACTAAGATCTGGACTAAAAGAGCTTGAGGGAATTCTGAATGAAGTTGGCGCACTTTGCCAGAATTTCTTCCTTCTGTTTCTTGCACATCTTGCATCCCTATTGCTTCTTAAATTATCTTTCAGGCTGGGTCTTAAAACGATAGCTTTTGGCACAGGTGGATGGGCTGTTTTTTTTCATTTTTTGAAAAAGGCATCAGTGCCTTTTGACGAGGTTTCTTGTCCCCGTGCAGACTACTGCCTGGAGGTGCACAGTGCTGCTGAGCATACATAGCACTTTGGGATTCTCTGGGGTGTAAGACACTATATAAATGTAAAATGTTGCCACAGCAACCACATGTCACGCGATTCACTTGCGTAAGATGAACAACAGATACTTAGGAAGCGGAGATCCCTTTTGGTTGCTGCTTTTTGTCTCCATATCAATGTGCTCTGTGGAGTTGGAGGCTGCAGAGCAGCACTGTTTTCGGACAGAATTAGAAGTTTTCTCCTGTCGGCGGGGCTGGGATTTAGAGAATGGGTATTGGTTTCACGTCCGAGAATAAAAACCGTGCCAGTGTAAAGTGCTGAAAAAAACAATCTTGGCGGTTTAAAGTAATTCGCTGCAGGTGTGAGGGTGGCGGGGAGGAGGGTTTCCCGCGGGGAATCTCGGTGCGGGGAGGCCGGGCGGCGGCGCGGGGTCCCGGGAGGCGGCGGCTGCCCCGCGGGGCGCGGCGGCGCTCGGGGCGGG
>VZRR01006740.1:265-49771 GCA_013398015.1 Oreocharis arfaki | reverse complement strand
GGCGGCGCTCGGGGCGGGGGGCGCGGGACGCGCCGGGCTCTGCTGCCACCTCCCGGCCGCGCCGCGCACTGCGCCCGCCGCTCCCTCCGCGGGGAGCGCGCCCGGCCGCTCCTTTCGCTTCAGGTGTTTGTTCGTCGGAAAAAGCGGTGTGAACCCATTAAAATGGTCCGTCCGTGCGCTCCCGCATGCCGCTGCGTGTGCGCGGGGATATTTGCAGTTAGGGAAACTTGGCCAAAGCAGTTAGAATGTCTTAGATGCAACATTTTAGGAGTATTGCTTGAACATTGTCATTAATCAGGGGGCATCCAAGTGATCTAATTCATGCTTTTCTTTCAGTCAACAATGTGGGAATGTCGTATTCTTATCCTGAATATTTTATTGATGTTCCAGAGCTGGAGAAGGTAAGTGCTTTTGTGGCACCTCCTAGTGTTCCACTGTGGTTAGCAGATATTACGGAAGTATTTAGGTTTGGTTAAGGAACCCACTTAATGAGGTTTCCTGATTAGAATTAAGTGTTCAAAAACTAGGAGATGTACATAAGCAGCATAACACAATGCTGGTGCTGGCTGTCTCACTTTTTGGTGCTGTTCTTTACGTTCTCTTCCCTGCTTCTTCTGCTCCTGTCCATGGTCTCATCTGGCTGTTGCTCGTGAGCTGCTTTAGCTTGTGCTGGGGGACTACTTATGTGACTGAAGGGGAACAAGCAATTTCATGGATGGAAGCTGCATGTTCCATAACACTTACAAAACTTAAATTTGACCATTTTAGACAGTTCATAATGTAGGGATAATCTTGGTTGTGCTGGATACATCAAAAACTCTGATTATGAACAATTTCACTGGTACACGATTTTCTTTCTGAAACCCCTGTAGCTCACTGGGTTCACTGTGGTTTTGTGTTTTCTGCTTAAGTGTTGCTAAATATATCTGGTGTTTGGTTCACTTCAAATAAGCTTCATAATGTTCAGCAAAAAAAAAAAATCCGGTTTTTAACCTGCTGAATAAACGTAAAGTCACTAAAATGGTGAAGAGTAAAATACAGTAGCTAATTTCAAAACATGTCTAAAAGGATTTATTAAAGTTCATATGTTTTGCAAATAGTGTTAGGAAATAGTGTCAGTGATACACCTGTGTGGTTCTGTGTTAGTGTGAGTCCTAGATGAAACCTAGATGATCAGAGATGAAACCTGACCGAGAGCAATTCACAGACTTTGCTTTGAAGGTCTGTCACTGTTCCTGATACTTAAGCAGGAAGGCAAGGAAAAAAGGCAGATAGTTTATCCCAACACTTAAACCCAGAGGATGTAAAAATACTTTTCAAATAACTTAAAATGAATAAACCCCAAAACTTTGTTTTCTTGCAGACGATCGACAAAATGGTTAACATTAACATCATGTCTGTTTGTGAGGTAAGTTACTAACACTTCTTGATAATTCAAAACCAGAAAACAAGATTCAGTTGTCTGAGGGAATTACTTTTACCTGTTAGACTATGGGTTCTTTTTTTGTCTTGGAAAAACCCAGAGGTTCTGATTGTCATGTCGGACTGTTCTGATTGTTGTGTGAAACGTAATTTGTTGCAAAGATGCCTATTGGCTATTTGAAAAGAGCAAGGTAAGTACATGAAACAGCACTGAATGCTTCTTCACGATTTTTCGTCTAGTCCTTCTTGTAAATGGTTCATTCTTCTCCCCCTGCATCTGTGTTTCTTGAGGTGGGCAGCCCTCATCTCTGCAGGCCTAAGGTTTTTGTACACTGTAGTGAGAAGGCACTTAAATATTTTCTGCAAAATATATGAACAAGAAGGAAAACCAAACTCACAGAAGCATCTGTGAACTTTACTTCGGAAGTTACCTTCCCTTTTTGATATTTAAACTGAAGGTTTCATGGAAAAGAAATCAACATGACTTCAGGCTAAAACATATGGCTGTTCTCTTGTTTATTAACGTGAGGCCCATTCAGAAATGAGGTTTTCATCCTAATATGTCAAAGCTTAAAAAGGACAGAGGGAATAGCTGCTTATATGTCACAGGGACTTGGTTAGTGTATTACCAGTGTGTGCTGATGAAACTCCTTGGGACTATTCACTGCTAAACCTTCTTATGCATAACAGTGTACCTCTGTTAGCTGAAGGTTAACCTTTTGCCTCAAAGCTGAAATATTAGATGTTTCAAAGATGGCTTGAAAGATTTGACTTTTTTTGGAGGTCTTCTGATTAGGTCAAGTTCTAAATTCATCTAGTACAGTGCTTTTGGGGAATCTAAACTCCATTTGTTTCCATGTGAGGAGGCACAGCACCTCTCAAAACAATGCTTTAATAAGATTCTCACACTTTATTAAAGCATAGACAAACAGTGAAAATGCAGCCATGGCATGGCTGAATGGGAGTTGGTAATGTCAGTTTTGTGTGTGTTTTATTCGACATCTCAGAACTATTTGTTGAAAAGTTAGAAACGTTCTAACAGTGAGTCTTCAGAAACCTTTCACCTGGAAAATGACTGTGAGCCCGACAAGTGCAGATTTTCTGGCTGACCGAGAAGGATTGTGGCCCATGGTGTCTTGTTGTCCCCCTGCAAGATTTCAGCAGAGAAGTCAGTTATTAATGGGCGCCTTTGAGAGTTTTCTCTTACAGAAAGTTTCTCTTATGGAAGTCATTTAAGTTAACAGAGCTGCGTCAGGTGTACAGCTGAAGAAGTGTCATGCACAGACCTCCTCTGCTGAGGTGTGAGGTCAGTGCTGTGCCAGCAGAGGGAGTGCACTCTTCAGTGATAAAAGAATTTGGGGTGTCAGTCTTCCTGGGAGCATTTTGTTAGATAAGTTACAGACCAACTACTTCAATATGTATTTCTGGAGATGGTAGGGCAGAATAATAGTTTAACCCAGCATATGCCTAAAATTCCAGAGATGTGGCCAGACTGTATTGTTTTCCAAAGTAAACTAATGCTTTAGTTGTAGTGTCACTTTTCATCAGCAATTTAACAAAATTGTCATACAGTTTCTTGTAAAATTTGCATCTTTTCAACCTCTTCACGTTCTAAAATGGCTATTTTTGCACATACAGAAACTTACTGAAGATCTGTTTGCTGTGTGTTAATAGTGTGTTTCCTTCTGTTTGAAAACTTTTGTCTTGACTGTGAACAGCTCCTGCTACTGGATTTAATTAGAGTTTGAGCATAAGATTTCAAGCTTGAAAATGTTTTCTCCTGCACGAGCGTGTTGTGTAATTAAACAGTAGGCATGCCAGATGCTTACTGTTTTGGGGAGAAGAGCACATTAGAGATGTGTGCCATCTGTAAGACACTTTCTCAGAGGAACCCATAGAACTAGAGAATCATGGTATGAAAACAATAAATTTAGGAAAAGTGTATATCTTTTCACTTAGATTTTTAGGTTGTAATCCTGTGAATATTTAGTTCAGTTTTTGAGGTTGATACCATCTCTATGCATATATATGTATGTGTATATATATGTGTGTGTGTGTGTTTTAAAAACAATAAGAATATTCTCTCTTCTTGTCTGACTAAAAACATGAAGTTTGTGATGGAAGAGAGCACAANTAAAAACAATAAGAATATTCTCTCGTCACATATTCTCGTGATGGAAGAGAGCACAGAGTTCTTAACAAGGAGCTGAAGGTCTGCTGAAATGTGAAAGTGCAGGAGAGGCGGAGTAGGTTTTGCTACTACCTCTTCAGGCTCTGTCCACAGTATCTCCAGATCCTTGTCAGAGGTGTCTTATAACCTGTCCTGTTAGGCTCTAGAGCATTGGCATCCACTTCCTTGCCTTTTGGACCGAACTTTCTCAGTGCCTGAAAGATGATGATATCCCCTGTCTGCTCAGTAACCTGCACCATGTGCCATTAGCAGCCCCTGTTGGACAGCACAGCTCTTCAAATAACTCCAGTTCTGGCTGAGACACTCCTCAGACTTGAAGTGGGAAAGTCAAGATAATTAGCATAGATTGATTCTGTAGAAATGTTGAAGTCTGTTTTGTTGCCACAAGCATAGGCAGTTTTGAAGTGTAATGCTTGTCCCTTAACTTTTTGATCCATCTTTTCCTCCATTGGTCAGCTCATTGGATTTCCTATGGGATATGCAGTGTGTAAGAAGGGGTGCACTGAGAGATAAGGCTACATCTTTCACCTCACAGGACAAATTTTCAGCTTAGTTGGTCCCACTGTTGAGTATTTTTCCCAACTGGAAAGTATGTAATAAATACTATGGAATTTTTGCAGGTGTTTGAGGACTTGTTTCCTGTCAGAGCTTTTAAAACGTGTCTTTCCCAAATCCTGTTCCACGCTGCCTACCCCTGTCACATCCTTAGAGCACTGTTGGGTTGGATCACCCATGAACCATGCAGTCATGCAATTTTGGGGTTCACTCAGTCTGGCATGAAGTGTTGATTACTGTGATGTGCCTTCAAAGTACCCTGTGCATCACTGAAGATAAGCCACGTAAAACTGCTTAAAACATGTTGGAAATCTCATGTCTTTTAAAATACCAGTAAAAAAAAATTGACAAAATAGCACCCTCTCCCCAACCACAGTAGATGTTTTTTAAGTAGTCTGGGTAATATCACATTTTTATGGTGATGTGCAGTGCAGGAGTTACTCTGGTCTCCATATAATATACAAATAAAGAAGTGTTACAGGTCTTGATGCCATAAATAGAATGAAGATTTTTCATTTGTAGTATTTTCTCAGGAGAGCCTGAGACTTAATGCAGTCATATACAAGGATTGAATTGACAAATAAATGAGGAAGAAGATGAGGTAGTATGTGTAGTTTCATGGTTCTTGTCATAGTCTCAGCTCAAGCTTCTGGAGGGATTTAAATAGCAGAAATTTAATGATTGTTGGTAGCAGTTCAGGTGATGTGGGTTTGTATTATAGCTTTTGGATATCTTGTTGCATTTTGAGACACAAATATTAGTGGCATTAAGTGATATCAGGGCAGAATCTCTGGGTTTTGTTGTTAACCAGCAAGTGTTGAGAAATCAAGATTAGACTTGTTCTGTATAGTTTTAATCATAGTTCCTTTGTATTAACTTCATCCTCTTGAGTCAACTAATCCTTGTATTCTACATCCTTTAGTTTCACTTGGGAGAAGAAACTTGACTTGGCTATTGGCTTAACGTCCTGAAAGCCAAGGGTGCTAGGATTGCTGTCCAGTGGAAAAAGTGGACACACTGTGCTCAGGTAATGAGCACAGAGAATAGCTTTGAAATACTTCAGGGAGCCTTGTTTCTCCTTTAAAAGCTGCAAGAGTTACTTGGTATGGAAGGAACTGCAAGTTTGTTGTTTCTTTTGCAGCATCACGATATGCAAATTGCATTGGGAGTGAGGCATAGACTTGTGTTCTCTTGGAAAATGAACAGGACTAAATAGTTGAGGGAGTGCTGGCTTAGTGGTTGATTAAGCAAGGAGCTGAATTGGTTTGCAGACTATTATATTGTGGGGGGATGTAAATTTTTGGCTTGTAGGCCAGGCTTTGCTTGGATATTGGCATTAACAGAGGAAGGGGGAGAGTAAATTATGTACCTGTACACCCCTTGTGTCTGTGGTAGTCTTCATCTTGATGACTTTACTTGTGTTTTATACTCAGTGTCAATACAAAAGGCTAATAGGCCTTACAACATCAAGGATTTTTGTCCTCGTATTTGAGACACTTTTAATTTTCTCAAGAGTTCAAAATACATAAATGCTTCATGTTGAACTGAGAGATCTGGTGTCAGCTGCCCTCCTAATGGAGGAGGAGTGAGAAGTGAATTACAGCAGGTTGTGAATCCCAGGCAGGACATGAGAATAACTACTGCAAAGTCTGAAACTGTGAGTTTAGGAAAGAAAGCAACAACATAACCAACAACCAATATAAAATTGAAAGGAGGAGCAGAAGTTAGTGTATTTGAGAAGGAGGGAAAATATTCTTTTGCGGACCTGTGTGTAGAAAGAAGAAAAGCCTGGGGAGCAGCAATCCTGAAAAGAGAGTTGGAAATGACATCTCTCTCTCCAGTGTGTGTTCAGATGGGCTAGTGCAGTCTAATACCACATCTGTAGAGGTATCTTACCAGAAATCAGGTGGTAGTTGTCCCCTGCTAGAACCCTACGTGAATTTTTGTGTTTGCTGTCAAAGGGTCACAGTAATTGGAACATAATTCTGAGGACAGTGGCAACACCGACTTGTGAGAAGAGATCACTCTGTGTGTATGTATTCCAGTCTAGGCAGGAGGTTTCTTTATATTCAAAGTCATAATCAAAGAGGGGGTTGATGATTTAGCCAAGTACATAATACAAGTTGAAAACAGAGAGGGACAGTTGCCAATGCTTGGAAAAGGAGTAAGTGTTCCCTGAAGGTGGTCATGAATATCATTCAGATGGTCCAGAGGGAGAAATTCAATGCTGTGGTTTCCCACCTTGCTGACTTTGAACCTGAGAGTGTGATACACAGAAAGCTCTGGATCAAGGGAAGTGTAGCTGTGATAAGTATTTTTAAGCAGTAGTCAGAAGCACTGGGGATTTTTCTTCAAAGTACAAGTAACTTGGGGGAATTCAGGAAATCCTAGAGTTCCGTGGCTTTCTGTAGATTTGGGGTTGACACAAACACGTATTTCACCTCTTGAAAAGAGAAAGTTCAGCCTTATTATTTGAGCAGTCTTTCTCCTGTGTAAAGGGAAAGAGGAAAAATATGCTTATTTTGAGAGCTTTCCGTTTTTAACTTGACTCTGAAAGTTTGTGGCTCTAAATAGGGAAAACTTTCTCTTTTAAAACTGTTGCTCAGAGGATAGTCACTGAAAATGAACAGGACTTGTTACTTTCATAGTTCCTTTTGTATGTCCCAAGCCCCTGACATGGCCACATGGGTTACTGTGTGAGTTGAGTTGACGTCAGGTTTACTTGCCAGTTTTTACAGATGTAAATCATTCTTGTTTGGCTTGGGGTACGAGATGCATTAAGAAGTTATTGTTTCAAGAGAGACACTTTTAAAAAAATGTTGTAGATGCTGAGATTAGGCCTCACAATCAATTTAACTACCAGTGCATGAGAACAGCTCCCTAATTTTTCAGTGTATGGTCTGCGGGCGAGGGTGCCAGTTAACTTTGTTAAACAGCTACTGCATTTGTGAACTTGTGTGAATCCTCTGCCCAGGCACTCTGAGTTGTCTTATGGTAGCAGTGATGTTTTTGTACATGAGTGGGTGCACCCCAGGGAATTCCTGATCTTTAAAAAGTTATTTTGCTCTGAGTTGTTAAAATTTCACCCCAGATTTGTGAATGAGGGAAGCTTCTGAGCTGCATAACACAGTAGCAAACTTGTCCAAGTTCTCTAGCCTCACCCTTTGTTGTATTTGTATAGCCCTAGTTACAGACCATTCTACCCTTTCGAAGTGGAAAGAATGACTTGCAGTCATAACATCATAGCATGGAATGATTTGTCTCTAAATATACAACTGTGGTATTAGATTTCTGGCTTTGTATAACAGTTGCGGGGCCCATAAGGTCTGAAGGATGACTTTGAATATTTACCTCAGCTTTTCCTGCTGTATTTTAAGTAGTCTGAGTGAACATCACTTGAAAGATATTCAACATTTTACATACTGTTATTATTCTTTCCAAAAGCTCTGCTTCTGAGCTATTGTTTGGATCCGGTTGAGAAAAATGATAACTAAGAATGGGAGGTTTTCTTCTTAAGAAAAATCACTGGAAATCCATGGTTATAATTTCCAACTATTTGTTAGTCCTCTAATAGCAGCTTTTAATTGTAGTGCCTGCTTTAGAACATAAATCAAGCCATAAGTCTGTGCATTCTTGTATTTACAAGTAGGAATCTTTGCTTCGTTAGACTCAAAGTGGTGTTACTTTTTTCAGAACTAGAAGGTAGAGGACAGGTTTGGTGAGGAAGAGTGGGCAATGCAACCAGTGCTTGCCGGGCATGTAATAAATGCAGTGGCAGCTAAAAGGACATCAAGAAATGATAGCTGCCTATAAAAGATTATTGAAATGGTCTGTAATCAATCCCTGCCTTAATTTAGTCATTTGCTCTGAACATCCTGGAACCTGAAATTTGGATGGTTAGGTATGAAAGAAGTTGACTTAAAACCAAGGCAGCCCTCCAAACCAAAGGAACTATGCCCCAGACTGTATGGTAGCATTATGTGTGTATGTGAAATAGTTGGAAAATAAACAAAAAAAAAAAAGAGTGCAACAACCACTCTTCATGGTTGTGTGCTAACTGTAACTTTTAGCCAGACTGTATAAAATATCAAAGATTAACAACCTCTAATGTTGAGTAGTCCGTCCTAAACAAATTTCTCAGATGCACATGCTCACTCTGCTCTAATGCAAATTTTCAGGAAGAAAAAACATTTTGTTTTGGATGAGCTGGCGGTTTTCACATAGCCTAACAACTTGGAATTACCTGAGTCTTTGGAGTCTTGGGACCATTCACATTTTCAACCGTAGCACTCCTATTTCTGTGGAAAGTAGTTATTCCTTCAGAAGAAAGGTTATGTGAAGGAAACGTAACCATGTTCAGTAACAACCAACGGAAGGCACTCTTCTTAGGCTAGTTCCTGACCTTTCCTTTAGGCTTCCTGACACTTCCTTCTCCCTGTATTAGATTGCCTGCAGAGAGACAAACACTACTGTGAAGTCCTCTGACATCCTACATGCAGATTGCTATAGATTGACTTGCAATGCTTTGCCGTTTATGAAATACACACCATTACAGAACGGCCTGTCTCTAAATAAGACCTAGCTAAAACTGGGTTCTTTATCTGGGAGATATTTATTCAGTTCTAGATGCTTTGGTTTTGAACTGCCTTTTTCATAATGGCACGTCTGAGATTAAAGCTATTGAATACAAATGTTAACCACTCTGGTTATTTTGGATAAGGATCATACAGTGCAAGCCCATGTGGACACCACTGACACCATTATTAGTGGTAAAACTACATTTCTGCTATTAACTGTTTTATTTGAATTAATGCTGAAAATATTTTACATTTGGGTACAGTGTATAAAATTGCCAGACCCTGAGTAAGGCTGCAGAATACCCTGCCAGCATTTTTCCAATTGTGCACTTTGAGTGTGCACTTGGCTGGGTCAGGTGGGACTGACTCAGAGAGCTGCCTTCTGTTGTCTTGCTGTATAAAAATAATGGTACTTTTACATAAAGATACTGAATATTCATAAATATCTTTTTTTCACACATCACAATGTGTAAAAATACTGATAGAAATTTTTGCCCTATTTCACAGAATTTTGAAGTTCCCTTAAAACAGGAATTTCAGTAAAACAAATGGAAGCGATGTTGAGTATGAAATCTGGTTTTGCCATCAGTATTTTTCTGTGGAGGGGAAAAAAATTGATTGCTTGTCCAGCTGAACTTGAGAAACAAACAATTTAACACAGTTGGTGGTGAGAGACTTCTTGATTTCTACCCAAATTGTGTACCTAATGCTGTATTTCAGCTGTCAATGGCTTCATAGTTTTTTATTTTCTGTAAGTCCCCTGATTATTGTAGCATATTTTTCTGTGCTCTCATTTGGATATCAGTAGTAGCCAGGAGGTTTGTGATAAACTGTTAAGAGTTGCTTGGTGGGTCGCAATTTGGATTTAGACCATGAATGCATTTGTGTGGATTTATGACAAAGTTTCAAACGTGGGGTCCTCTCTACACTACAGTGGGAAATTGTGTCCTGGTTTTTCAGATCATTTATGGGTTGCCTAAGGGGAAGGCAGTTCCAGTCCACGTGCGTGTGCCAGTCTGTGGAGGTGATACGCAGCATTACACTGCCCTTAGAGGCAAGAAACAGTGCATTGCTTTTTGCCAAGGAATCTGTGGAAGACATCATAAAACTTGCATCAGATAAAAGATCTTCCAGTCTTGAACTAGTCTTAAAATCAGCCCAAATCATTCTTTATCTTCTAAGATTAAAATAAATAGTTGTTTCTACATCTCTTTTGCAGCATTAGTGTATGAAAAAGCTCATGTATGCTTAAACTTAATACTAGAGGGTTTTTTGAAGCTGCATCAGATCTGTTTAGCTTGTTGATGCTTATCAGCTCTGAATACTTAGTTTGACTTCTGGGGCAGTGCTGACAGCTAAGTGTGTCAACAGCTGACTTCATGAAAGGAAGGTCTGTTCAACTCCTGCCTGTACAGTCCCTTATCGAAACTGTCACGCAGTGTGGCTGATGGCAGAATCTATTCTAAAGGAGAAATGCCAATAAAATGCAAAACACAGCCCTTCTCTACCATTTTCTTTGTGTGTCACCTGCAATCAACTGAGATAGTTTTCTTTTGTTTTTTCTCGTTTATTCCTGAAAGGATATGTTTCATAATTCAAAAATGAAAACAAACAAAGGTGTTTTGTGTGCCTGTATATGCTGATTTCTTTTGTGTGTGTTTTTCTTTGCATACTATTCAAGTATTCAATTTTTATTTTAAGCTATCAAGGTAATTTGGGATCAGTGGGAGTATCATTATGTTTTGGTGTGTGCTGGTTTTAGTACTTTATTACTCACCTCCCTGTGTTCTCAAAAACTTTGTTGGAACACCTTTTAGATGTCAAAAGTGGTAGCAATTTATATTTCTTGTCTGATCTGTCTTTGGTGTTAGTGACAGTTATTCATAAGGTTAGTGGGGGCAGGGCAGAATTTGGCACAAGCAGAATTTTGGTATTATTTCATGAAGGCACACGTTTTGGATTTAAACTGTATTTTAGGATGGTAGTAATTAGTAGTGAGAAAATTAACTATTTTACACTAATTAAAATTTTGTCCAAGTTTGGATCAATGCTTAATTTGTTTCCCTTGTTGGAGATGCTCTGTCTGCAACGGGGAAGCTTGTTTTAGGATTACTGCTCTGGAGAATCCTTCAGCCAGCTTGTAGATGGATTGCTCAGAGTCATAATGAAGGCAGGAGTTTCCAGAGCAGTTAAGAGGTTTGCCAGGCAACTTTCCTCCTGGGGGTGTAGTTTTTTCAGTGTGAACACATCTTTGTAATCAGCCAAAAATATTTTGGAGTCTTAAGTCTTTTCCTTAGGTAGCATAATGTAGGAAACTTACATTCGCTAGTTCTGTCAGTGCTCTTGCTGTTCCATAATTTGTTTTTGTCTTAAAATCAGCAGTTCAGTAAGCCTAGCTCAAATGTATTGGATGATGTTTTGAGTCTTGGCAGAGGTGGTAAAATTTAGTCAGTCTTGAGGAAGACAGGTGTTTCTTGTGGGGAGAGAAAGATGGTAAATGTACTGTAGTACTCTGGTGGTTTAATGTTCTTTAGAGGCCACGGAAGCCGCAGAGTGGTGAAGACATTTTTTGTTTACTCTTGTGCTACTAGCTGGATGGGTTCACCAGATTCAGTGCACACACTACTTGACAGAGCCAAGTTACTCAGGTAGAATAAAAATAAACTGCCTACGCAAAGTATGGTCTCTGCTTCCCCGAGCCGTGCTTGGGGTGGAGGGGGTGGCAGCTGCTTCTGGGAGGAAGGGAGGCTTCCCTCGGTCTCTGGCTGTCTGGTGTCTGCATTCTCAGCCATCACGAATGTTTTCCTTTTGCAGATGACACGATTGGTGCTGCCCGGCATGCTGGAAAGGTGAGTCACACTAACACTACCCAGACAAAGTCATCATTATTTATAGGGGAGAATCCTTTCTTGAAAAATTCATTACTGTGACTAATCAGCCTAGTCTCCATGTTTTAATGGCAGAGTAATGCTGGGTGAGTCACGCTGATGGTGCATGAATCATCAGACGGTGGAAGCCTTTTCCACTCGATTCCCTTTTTATTTTTCCTCTCCCTTCTCCACTGTTGTGGTGATTCCTTTTAGAACAGAATTAAAAAGCCCGTCTGACTCATCAGCACTAACTCAACAACCTGCTATTCTGAGGGGGTGGTTACAGTTCCTGGGAATAACCTTCTTAAGGCTATTTCTCTAAGTCATTGTAAGTAAAATGGATGCAAAGAATATGTTCTCATTATACAGTAGGAGGTATATTGAGGAAAGGCTGTGATCATTTGGAAAAGTAGAACTGGAGACCAGCTCTTTAGAATAACACACCGCTGTCGGCAGGGAAGACGTGTACTGACTTCTCAGCTAGCTCCCAGGTGAAACCAAAAGGTTCACGATTTCCATTTAGTCCCCCCAGGCTGTTTCTCCAGCTGATGTTGGCTGTCCTGGCTGTTTGCCATCTCTGTTGGGGTGCTAACCCTGCCTTGCTGGGGGTTGCCCTGGATCAGGTTTTTGAGCCATGCTTGCAATACTGGGGAAAACTCTGCAGATGCAAACCATGCAAATGAAATATGGCAAGAGGAGTCCGTATACGAGGCAAGCCTCCAAATCTGGTAAAGATGGTGGAAAAAAAATGGGTATATTTTGTGTCATCCCACCGTCTGGGAGTCTTCATTGCCGACCAGAATTCAGTTATTCAAGTGTTGCATAGATGCACAGCAGATGTTTCACTTTTAAAACACAGCTTCTTCCTGGGTGCTAACTGTCAGAGCTAGTGGTCAGTATGGGAGTCAGTGTCTAGCATATCAGGGTGATGGTGAGCTTAGATTTTTACTTAAACAATCAGGAGGTATGAATAAGTTTATTTCATGTAAAGAGATTTGAATTAGAAATAAAGACTCAAGACTGAGCTCTGGGGCAGGAGTGTAGTATTTCCCGATGAAGCTGAAGTGGAGGGTGAGGATTATAATACAATCGTGAGAGATACTAAGGGCTTGTAAGTTAGAAGCTACTTCTTGTCCTTGTACTATTCGTGATAGGTAAAGGGACTTGTTTTTTGTGAAACCACTTCCCTCTGAAGGTGCCAACATGACCAAAACCATTATGCTTTTCAAGGGATTTGATGTTTCATTGTTAGGTTTTGGAACTTTAAAACTCCTAACAGTTTCTTGCCTCAGTTTCTTGTTTGTTTAAAGAAATACTGTAGCCATCCATTTGGCAGACTAATCTCTTCAGCTTCTCAGGACAGAATGATGTATACTCTACTTATAGAATATCTTGTGTATATTTTTCTGTTACACATCCACCTGGGTAAGATGATTTGAATGAAAGGCTGCAAACCAGGATCCTGCTGACTTCTGGTTTTGACTGCCCTTGAGCACACGTCGTCTTTCCTCTTACTTCTCTAACTGCATGACTACCTCAGGGATTCCAAGGATAAATGTTCAAGAAGCCTGGAAAGAAAAGGTTAATAGTGGTTAAAAAAAATAAAGAACACATCTTGAACTTTTTCCTGTATATAATGAACCACTTAAAAAGAGTGCTCCATTTGGATGATGGCCTTGGTTTCTGTCCCAGGGAAAAATACTTGAAAAAGCTTCCATCTTCTGTCTGATTTTCGTGGAGTTGGTTGGGTTTGCAGTGCACAGAAGCAATGTCTGAAGCTGCCAACTTGTGCACAGTCATAGCTCACAGGCCATTAACACTGCTAGGAGTCTGTAACGACAGGAGGACATGGATGTCCAGCGAATGCAAAGGCATGAATGAATTGGAGCTGGACTCAGCTGCTCTTTAGGTCAACCATACGTTTCTCACATGGGACCACAGGCTAGAAAAAGGGCTCCCAGCTCTAAGAATAAGGCTAGACTAAGAATCTCATTGTCATTCCTCACTTGTTCAAGGAGGAGAGCATGTTGAGTAGATAGATGTGATGTAGCGTGTTAGACCATCTTGCAGCTCGCTCTAGTGCGTACTTTTGCGTATTTGAATGTTAGTTTTATGGCAATATATTGCAAGACAAATACAAAAACAGAGCATACGTTGCATGCTTTGCATCCAGGTCTGATAGGAGAAAATCAAACTACATCTTGGTGTGCCTTTTACTTTTTATTTATAATAAACACAGCAGCATTAGATGAATGCCACTTCTGGTAATGGCGTTTAGATTCTCTGCTGTGGCTTCTCTCCTGTGCTTTGAACGCTTGAAGTGACAATTTATTATCTGAAGCCTCCTATTACACTTAAATGAGCAGTTTCCGTGTAAATACTGAGGCTACTGTCTGAGGTGGGAAACTCAGAGAGCTGAAAAATCAAGGCTTGATGTCTTCAGGAACAAAAAAAGCCACCACCACCAAAAATCATTTGGCTGTTGCTAGACAAATACCAAACTATGGTATTTATTGCCAGGGAAGTAGCAAGTGCATAATTACATTACAGAAGAAGCTTGCTCTTTCCACTTGGCATGCAGCTGGAGCAGGCGCTGGTTGCCACAGCAACAGGGAGATGGCTAAATATAGCCTCCCTGGTGCTGGACCACTTAAGGTAGAATGACGGGGAGGTGTGAGGGTGTGGGCCTGGCTCTCTTCATCTTAACCAACTTTTTTTGTTTGTTTGTTTGTTTCATTACTGGCACAGTTGAATTAGATGGAGCCAAAATTTCTTTTTACCACACTGATGCTCGAGTAATTCTTCAGATCCCTCCCTATAAACATTTCTTCTGCAATTCCTCTAAGAAGCAAAATTGTAATTGGAGTAATTGAAAGTGTTCCCCCCACACACATGCTTCTCAATTTCATTTTATTGGGAGGTTTTAAGTTACGAGCTTTTAAGGCTAGGACTGTTTTCTTTAAAATGTAAAAATACAAACCACAAAACCCCCGGTGGCACTGACTACTTCAAAGAGACCAATACACAGAGCTTCTGCAAGGGGCTGCTATTAATGTTTTGTGTTTCCAAGAGGATTTTCTTCACTGGGTCAAACCATTAATTGCCTCTGTCTAGGTGGTGGTCACGACTCCTGCTAGAAAGTTGCAGTGTAGCCAGACACTGCGGGACCTGTGCTTGCAGCCTGAATGTCAGCCTCTCTTCTAAAGCTTCAGTGTGTTCTAAAAGCGTGAGGCTCGTGTTTATCCGTAGCAATGCTTATCCCTCTTTGAATCCTGTTAAGCTTTTGTCCTCAGTTAAGTTTTGTGGCAAGTACTCCCTAGTCTGAATATGGGAAGAGCGCTTTCTTTTATCTGATCTAAATTTCAGTCTTTCTTTTAAATAAATGTCACCTTTCTTTTGTATCCTGAGAGGATAAATCAAGATCTTGATCTTTTTCATTTGTTAGTTTTTATGCTCTTATTGTGGCTGCTCTTAATAGTCTCTTAAATAACTAAATTGTTGTATCAGGGTAGACTTTTTTCTTCTCTTCCCCTTTCTTAAATCATCAGGTTCTTAATATTTCTGGTTTGTATTTGGAGAGATAAAGATGGTTTGTAAACTCTAATACAAGATTTTGGTAGTGGTGAAGGATCTTTCCTTGCCATTCCCAGCATCCTATTGTTTGGCTGGTTTTGGTGACTGCTGCACAAAAGAGAGCTCCTTGTTCAGGTTTTTCATGGAGGGGACAGTTTAGAGATTTAGAGTCCTGCAAGGATTGTGTTTAATTCACAATTTTTTCTTTAGTATGCATTGTTGGTTATTGATGCACTGTTAATATTGATTTTTCATCTGTAGTCTGTTCACATAGCAGCCTGAGCTTTTAAAAAAGTACCTTATAGTATTCTGCAATCTGGTAATCTCTTAAAAACTGCATAAATACTCATTTCACTGCTAATCGCCATTTGAGCTCATGAATAAATATCACAATCACCACCTGTCTTGATAGGAAAAACTTATAGCTTCCACTGTTAACCTTTTGCTGTCCTGAAAATTCATGATTAATTTGGGGTCTTGTGCTTTCCATGTTATGTATTTTGATCCATGTTACTTTATTTCACCAACAAAGCCTTGCAGGGAACTCCTGAAAAATACAATGAACTTTGGCAAAGGTGCTTGAAATCTTGAATGACTGAAATTATTCTGTCACATTTGCCATCTCATTCCTCGTGACACCTTAGCCACAGATGTAATTCACGCTTGTATCATGGCACAAGCCATGCTGGTTTGAATCTGTTGTCATGATTTCCAAAGCATTTATATTGTTTTTATTTTTAATAGTGACTTAAATTACTATTTGTTTTTGAGATGGTTACTTAAATCATTGTGGCAGCAGTGGTGTAGGGTGTACCTGGTTGAACAAATATGATGGAAATTCGTGTGAATCTGCAGGAGTTGAGCTGTGTGATGTCTACCTGCATGAGTGTTCTCACTGCACTGAGCATGGCATACTTACACTGTGTTCAGGTTAACTGGTTTGAATTTCCAACAAGGTAGGAAGAAGCAGAGATGTATCTTTCACTGTTGGACTGTCTCACAGCTCCTTCTAACAGAATAGTTGCCCTAATTTGCATGAAGCTTTTAAAATTATTCCTTTTTTCTACCTAGCCATAAATATGTCTGGTTTTGTAGGTAAACCTCGTCTCAGAAATAGACATGGCCCAAATCAGTCTGTATTGGGAGGTTACAAGTCTTCCTGTCCTACCTGCACGTGCTTTAGAACAGCTTGACAGAGCAGGTGGTCACTAGTTTTTGGTATCTACCAAAATACTATTGATGAATACTTTCAGTGTTACTGTAATACAGCTGTAAAACAACTCTCATTTTCTGTGTTCATCCACTGAATGAACAAATATGGAAGAATCCAATCTTCCATATTTATTAAAACACTTCCGTATTTGAGCAGTAGATTCAGATGCTTCCTATCTCGAAGATCCATCATGAACTAACATTTAGAAGATGAATTATCAAAGTGTAAATAATACAAGCCTGTGTTACCATTTCTGCCATCTTATCCCAAGACTTAGAAGCTCCTCTTGAACTTGTGCCAGCTGGACTCAATGGTTTTGCATAGTTTAGCTCAGTGTGTGTGTGTGTATATATAAATACAGCTTTGATTCTCTTGCTGTATTGACCTTGGAGTTGTTCCTGATTTATACCAGCTGCTTGGATACTTATAACTATGCATAAAGTGAATTTTAATTCAGGATTTGGTTGGGGTTTTTAAACAGATCTTCATCTCAGTTGCATTCTAAAGGGGTTTTTTTTTAGGCTTACTGTAATTTTTGGAAACATGTAAGATGTTTCCTTTATTTCATGCTAATATATCTTTGCTTCCTTTTAGATCAAAAGGGATTATCCTGAATATCTCATCAGCTTCAGGGATGTGTCCAACTCCACTGCTGACCCTTTACTCCGCAACCAAGGTAAGTGTTCTTTTCGACACTGAAATCAAGTGTCAAACATAAGGCACCACTTACAGGAATAAATGTTTTGGTGTCCATCTAGTGGTGCTTTCATGAACTAAAAGTACAGAGTTTCTGTCTTGAGTTTTTCCAAGAGTGGAAGCTGGAAGGCTGAGAGAAAACTGAGTATGGAAATTTACTGGTATGGAAATGACTATTTTATGCATATTTCCTCATGCATTCTATTTTTACATGGAAAAGGATGGTAGTGTGGTAAGCAAGCTTAGTGTGAGGTTGAGAAAGGACATTGACTAAGTTTAACGCACTTTGTTATTTTGATTTTGAGACTTCTTTCCCCTAAATTCTGTGATGATTCTATGATCTACATTTCATCATAAGTTCATCTGCTCTGGCTTCTGTTTGTGTCACTGGGACAGTTTCATCTTTTTGCAGCTGGTCTTACTTTTTTTTTCCCCAAGATACTTTCAGGGGATTCTAAAATGTTGCACTAAAGTATCTCCAGTGAACGCGGTAAAGACAGAATGTGGGCACAGTATGGGACTGAAGCATATGTCATAAAACAGAGAGCAAGAGACATTTACTCTGGTATTAAAGCAGTATGGCACTACAGCTTTTTCAGGCATACCTGGTAATTACCTTAAATACTTCAAGCATCCCAGAGTCTAAGCAGAACCTTGACAGGATGCAGAAACCTTTAGCAGTGTCATTCATGTCAGAACAGACCCACGTTTCCTCTAGACTCTCAATAACATCTTCATATTCCCAGAAGGGAGTTGGTGCACACTATTTTATTCACACTAAGGAGGGGATATTTAAGTTTAGAAACCTGAAGTAGGTTTAGCTGATAAAATTTCTCCTTGAAATAGCTGTTTCCTGAGAGGACAATTCTTTGTTTTAATACAAATGATCACTTATGTTGTGGCAGTGCCTTCAGCTTTATGGAATCAACTGAGCTTCTGATTTTAGTGATAATATACTTTACACTGCTTTGCTTAGTCTTTTTTTTCAATGGGAATCTGAAATTTTTCTTACCCTCACCTTAAAAAACTAAATTACAGGTCAAGTAATCTGCCTATTCTCAGCACTGCCCATCTTCTACCACAGCAAGATTAGTAAGCATGAAAGTGACTCCCCTAATGTAGCTATAGAAAGACTGTATCTGCAGTTTCTAGGTTTTTTTTTTCCTCATCTGTATAAAGGAGGTTTAAAGCATTATATCCTTCAGGTATAAGTCAATGACTGACTAATTATCAGGAACAAATGCAGTCCAACTCTTTAACCTTCCTGTGGAGAATTCCCTAGTTTACAATGAAATTAGACCCTTTTAAAGGAATCATAGTGCTATATTTTGACAGGTTTACCTATCTACCTGCATTAATGCTAATGAGAAGTGAAATATGATTATATCATTTCCCACCTCACCCCCCACCCCTTTAGTGTTTGGGTTTGTTATTAGATATTTGGATATCCAAGGAGAAGAAACTTTCTAACATGCAATGCTTATCTCTTTATTCAGGGAACATTTACTTAGAGAGCATTCTTAAGACTTCAGGGTTGTTGGGGGACTTGAGCTTGTGGAGGTAGAAATCCCAACTTGCTTTGAAATAAATTTTTCAAGAAGAAAATCTCCAAAGGTTATTTGTATACTAGAGGTTGCTTTTTCTTCTCATATGAAACGAACATTTTCTTTATAGGGAGCTCTTTGCAACCAGTAGAGAATACAGTCTCTTATACTGTGTCTCCATATTTGGAGTGGTAGCTAACATCAGGACTTTTGTCATGGAGGAATCGTTAGAAATTTGAATGATCAAAGCACTTTTATTAACATCATATAGTTCTTTTTAATAGATTATCACTATACTTTGTGTAGTTATTACACATGCACCTGGCTGCTGTGTTCAGAAACTGCACCAAACTATTTGGCATGTCCATGCAGGTACCTTATTGTTGCAAGAGGATGGTCAGCTCACTGCAATAGTTGCTGCTAGACCAGACTTTCAGTCTTGTTCATGTTGAGTACTGAATTTCATTACAAATTTACACTCAGGGGAGAGGGAGAAGGAAAGAACAGCTGAACAGCAGATGAGCTTTTTATGGTTTTAGGAGCCTCCTGCTAGCTTATACATGTTAAAGAAGAGTAAAAGGACCTCTGCTACACAGCAAAATTTCGTTTTATTTCAGATCTTCCAAGTATGCTCAGAAGTGTGTCTGTTGAACGAGTCCAGTAGTGTGGGAGTGTTCCTGTCGCTTCTTGTATAGGCTGAATTCAGTGGGATAGCCTTGACAGTAAAAACACTGGGCACTGCCAACTTGAAGTGCTGGTTTCAGTTAGGACTTGTGTTAAACCACTGGTGACATGGTGACCAAAGAAAGACCAAAGGAGGTGCAGTACTAGAGCTTTGCTGCTTGTTTTGAAACCGGTCTGAAGCAACCACTTCTTAAATACTTGAACTAATTTACTTTGTATTTATTTTAGCTTCAAGCATGGATAGGATAGTTTAGTTCATTCAGTTGAAGGTACTCCATTCATCCTACTTGGTTGTATCACTTCACTAGAACAAGAAGCCATAGCAGCACCTGGTATTTTGTCTCACTCTACTGCAGGAGGGTAAAGTGGAAAGGTGGTTTAGAAGAATTTGGGAAGTGGGAATCTATGCTGGTTTGAACTGCTGAGTAGCCTTGGATTCTTAGGACAATATTTCCTGGTAGGGTTAAGGAGGTGGCTGTATCAGCTTTGAGGGCGTCTTGAAGGCAGGTGCTAACATCCACCTTTTAAGCTCTTTAACTTCTTTCTTTGAACTTTTAGTCTTGCCATTTCAAAAACTTCCACAAGTTTGGAGGAGAGTCTGTGAAGGTGGACTTGAGGATTAGGAAGAAGTGTCACCGTAGGGTGGCATTTTTTAAAAGTGTAAAGGCAGAGGACTAAGTGTTTAAACACTATGTTCTAAAAACCATGCACAAGAGGAGCCCAATTAAATCACTCTTAAAAAAACCCTAAGGAGATGACATAAGTAGTGAACAATGTGAACATAAAGTCTTCTTTTCCTCTTTTAACTAGGTTTTATGTAACAAATCTAGTTCCTTTTTCTTCTAAATTCAAAAGGGGTTTATTTGTTTAGATTGAGCCTTGCTTCTGTAAAACTACTCCATAAGCATAGAGTTTCTATTTGAATGGCATTGCTCTTGTGTGCAAAGTTTCATTGAAAACCTTGGGTTTTCCCTTTAAAAACAGGAACTCCAAATAGTAATTCAAATACAAAACTGTTAGTTATTCACATTACACAAAACTGTCAAACTAGAGTTTCCATTGTAACATGTAGCATGCTGCATGTTTCCCTTCTCTCTCCAGGCTTTTGTGGATTACTTCTCCCAAGGCCTCCATGCAGAATACAAGAGCAAGGGCATCATTGTGCAGGTGAGTAGTTTGTTTCATGTAAGTGTGGTTACCACAGCAACATTGGTGTCTTGGCAACAAAAGGGAATCAGCATGTTCTTTTATTCATGAGTGTGTGGCACAGATTAAGGATAAAGATTTCCTTTGATCCCATTAGCAGCTTTCTTAAATTACTCTGAAACCGTGGGTCTTGAAGTGACAAAAGACATGCTTTGGTTTTAGCTTATGGTGCTAATTGAACCCTTATGGATAAAGTATTCCATAAAACTGTGCACAGTGGTGTAGAATACATCTTTATGGAGCTTCATCTACTGGAATACTCTTGTGGAATGCATTTGTACAGGCATTCCATGGGTAACAGCTCTAAGGACTGGAATAGTAGAATTCCCGCAGTGTCACTGAATCAACTGCTAATCTAAGCATAGCTGAAGAACTAACAAAAGCCTCAAAGATCCTTTGTGTGTAGCTGACTGATTTAATTTTCTGTATTGCTAATGAGTCTTGCTTCATACCCCTGCTTGTCCCCTCCCCATTTGTTTACCTTCAGTGATTTTAATTCTTTTTGGTGTGGCACCAAACCAAACCAGTTTCTCACAGCTTTATAGGATTTTGCTTTAATATCACTTCTCACATATTCTTAGTGGAATTTCCAGCTTTGGTCACAAACAGCGAACTTTCCATTGCTGATTAAACCTCTTCTCTCCAGGCCAAGACTCAGTTTAATAAAGGTGGTATGAGATCTTACCTGTACTGTGAAGACAATGGTGTCTCTTTTTGAAACTCTGTTAGGGATTTTACAAACAGGATTAGCTATGTCCATGCCTCTCATTCCTCTATTCTGTGTGGTGGTTCTCAAAGCCGTTTAAACTTCAAAGGCTTTATGAAAGGTGCAAGGCACAAAGTTGCCTGCCTTACTTGTGTAATCATCATACACAAGAGCACAACTCTTATCACTGGCTAATACTATAGGGAAGTTGTTAGCAGATTAAGGCTATGTTACCTTTTATATGTGCTAGATTATTTTGTCCTTTTAAATATATTTAGTAAAACAAGAACTTCTCACCAGGAAATGTCCTGTCATGTTTCCTGAGAATGGATTGCATTAAGAAAAAAAACAGTTGTTGGGAGAACTACTCCCGTGGAGTCACCATCCCTATAATGGGAACCTCCTGTACACCTAGATTTAAACCTTATGCTACATATCTGAAGGGGTGCTGTTTATTTTGGGATCTGTTGGCAGTGGGGAGGAAGCTAGTGAAGGTGGTCCCTGAAAGCATCCTAACTGCTAGACTTCAGTTTTGCACTGGTAACATTATAACTTGGAGTACAGCCCCGAAAGCTTAACTTCTCCCCTGGGTGCTTGATTCTGTGCCCTCGCACTCTGGGATGTACCTTCAGCTAAAGCAGTGTGCAGCAATGAAGGACACGTAAAAAGGTCACACTATGAACACGTACAGGTCCAGCATACAGAGTCATTTTGTGTGCTCTCAGTTCTTGAAGTGGATTTAGCTGGAGTAACTTTCAGTGATTCACGTCTCCTTGTTACTTTCTCTTCTCACAGGGCTTCAGCCCCAAACTGTTCTGCAGCGGTCAGTGTTTACCACATGGCAAGTTCCTTACAGCTTTCTCTTCACTTCTACCCTTCTGTATGACTTCTATCTCGCCAGTGTCTTTCACATTGTTTTACTTGCAGATTTAGCTTCACTGTCAGACAGCTGTTCTTCCAGTCATTTTCATCTACATGCAGTGTGGCCCTCTCTGTCTGTGGTCACAGTCTCAAAATGAGACTCAAGGAACTGGTGGAGTATTTCCCTTTCCTACATCAATAATATCAAGTCTTCTGGGAGGACTTTTCCTGCTGAAGTCTGCCTACAAACAGAGGCACAGGCCCCTGCAACACACAGCTTCACTGACAATGAAGATGGTGTGAAATTTTTTGGGCCTGTGTTGTGGTACAACATCTAACCTCTGTCTGTTTTCTGGTGTTTTCTTAGGCAGAGTTGCTCATAGTTAGTTCAGTGTGAGGGTGCTTAGGGATAGATGCTTGCAGGAGAAAGAGGTGTTACGTCTTTGAGATGTGTTGTTTCTATGTGCAGTTGTCTCCTCCTCCCCAGATTTTGTCTAAATAGTACTCTTAGCAGTTTGAGAGGAGAATGAAGGAGGAGCAAGAACTGTTTCTTTATGACTATGGAGTACCTGTTGACACTGAAAAGGTAAATAACCCAGTAACTCATGCTTGGCTAAAGGCATTAAGCACAGTATGAATGTACATAGTATAGGAAAGATTTTCTAGCTTTTGGGTATAGCAGAGCTAGGAAAAGGGTTTTTGGTGTCGTACATTTTTAGGATTATAAACAAACGAAGAATTAAATCTAACTTTCTGTATCCACAGTTATATTTTCCTGTACAACGCTTCACAGGTTGTGGTAAACTGTCTTTTTGTGACTCTGGTGTTGGCTTGGGATGCTGAATTCCTGACAGCACTGCTTTTTATCCCTTAAATGTAGATAGTGAAATGCCGTTGAGTTATGTGGGTCTGATTATCAATAGCTGTCACAGCTTCAATTTGTTATGCTAATTTTATTGCAGTCCGTGTCCTTGTCCTCTTGTTTCAGCCTAAGTCACTATAAGCCACTAATGAATATTACAAGTACCTTCCTGTGGAGACTAGCTGACCTATCTCCTTCAATCCCTTAGGAAGACTGCATCCCCCTTAGATTTTGTTGAAGTTCATTTGTGTGACCTTCAGAAGCATAACACTTTTTAATTCCAGACTTGCCCTTCCAGCTAGATCATCATCATTGAAACCAGTTAACTTTTGCCATGCCTATACCTGCAGAGTACCACTGTGTGAAAAGCAGAAACAAAGTGCTGGTGGGATTTTACCAGTTTCTTAGTATCAGCCTCAAGTATGTGTCTTGCTCAAGTGGATTGCCTTTTGTGGAAGCTTAGCTTGGACAGTGCTTTTGTTGCAATGTAGCCATCTTTGGATTAAGAACATACTCTTCTGGCTGACAGGTCTGCTTAATTTTACAGAAGCAGCACAGTAATAGCATGGGTTAAAACTCTGTGTGTGTTTATGTGGGGAAAAGAGGTAAAAGAAAAGAAATGAGGAAGATGATGACAATGACTTTTCTCAAGATTTTGGAAAGATCTCTCCTTGAAAGGTTTCTGCAGACTTTTCTGAAACTTTTACTCTTTAATATGTCTGAAAACATTGCTTGGTTCTTTGACCCTTTCTTTTTACTCCCTTTTTATACTTTGGTTAGTTATTGGCATTGTCCCTCTGTACTTCTTTACTATGCATAGCAAAAGTATAGCAGTAGAAACTTGCACTATCTGTTTTCTTTTATTGTATTCACTACATAAAATATCAGACCACAAATTCATGAAATTGCTCATTTGAAAGGATTGCCAGAAAGTTTTCTACCCTAACCTCCTGTTCTCCCAGCAGCTGGATTGCCCAGCAATTAGCAGTGGGATTGCTGCTGGCACTAGGTCGTGGGCTAATTGTGGCTTTATCCAGCCAAATCTTGAAAACTTTTGAGGGCAAGGGTGCTGTGAGCTCTCTGGACAGCCAGCTTGAGTGTTACATTGCTCTTGTAGTAAAAAGGCTTTGTCTCTTATGTCCAGCCTGTCACTGTACAGCCAAAATGGACAGTTTTCCCTCTTGTCATTCGATCAGGCACTACCAAGAAGAGTTTGGCTCTTATCTTCATAATGACCATTAAAATAATTTTCGGCAGGTGGGGTGTCAACACCAGCTTCTTTTTCACAACACTGGACAGGCCCAGCTCTATCTGCAGGTATTCACAAAAGTGTGCTGTCACCAAACTGATGTCTAATGGCATTGCCTTCCTTCCTCCAAAGCTTTTTAGCTTTGCTGTTTAGCTTTCTGTACAGGTCAGCTTTGGTTGATGTAACTCTTCCATTTCCCCTTTATGTTCCCGACTCTCCTTTTTCCCACAAAGGAAAGGGAAGGAAACTTACTTGGCAACATCTGAGAGTTCAGGTCTTTTTACTTTTCTAAAAGTAAGGTAGAAAAGGTGATAAAAATTGTGTAAACAAGCTATTCTGACTTTGGAGGATTTATGACTATTGACTATTCAGGACTTGAGATCTGATTTCTTACATCCAAATAATATTCAAGAACCCAATTTTTAGTGTGTGCCAATTTTAATAAGCATCAGAGCTATAAGCAGTAACAAATGTTTTAAGTGAGCAAGACACATTGTACTGACGTAAGCTACTTTTAAGGCAGGTTTTGAAACTGTAGTGGAGGCTAAGCTTTCCCTGAATAAGGGGAGTTATTTGCCCAGGTAGTGTGGGTTATGTCTGAATGCAAAATGCTGAAAGGCTTTAGGTGGTGAATTTTTTTTTTTTAATCTGTTATGCCTGTTTCAGATATGGTTCATGAATGTCTGAGTTCCTTGTGGGAAGGAAGCAGGGGAGAAAACTAAATAGATTCATCAGGTCTCTTGATATCTATTAAAATAAGGTCCGGTTAATACAAAGATGGTAAATCTAATGTATCTGAAATTAAGTACCTATCCTTTTGTTTTCTGGAGTGCATCTGGGAGAAGAGAAACATTGGAGTGTAATCCCGTGCTTCTATGTGCCTTGATGTCTGTGGATCAATTCAGTAGTGCTACCATATGGTTGCTTTTTCAAGTATCCTCATGCACAATTGTTTGCCCCTTCATGCTATCCGGTGGTTTAACTGGGTAATGCAGTTCACTTTTAAAGTCTGTTTTGAGCAGAGAAAAAGCATAAATCATATCTATTGTGCCATTATTGGTGGGGATGTTGCAGATGCAATTTGGTTTTGAATAAGAAACTTAACATTTGAATTTTTTTTAAAACATCAAACTAGAGATTCAGCTTAGAAATGTAATCTGAAAAACAGATGAAGTTCATGCTCTGGAGCTGAAATGAGGTACCTATGCTGCTATGGTAGCAGAATGAGTAGTTTTCTTATCCAAGCTTTTGTAGCTTTTGGTGACTTTAAAGGCAATGGTAGCCACTTTCACTTTTGGAGTTTAGGTCTCCATGTTTTCCCTTCCCATTTGAAAGTGGACTCATGCAGTATATTATTGAAAGTCCTATTTGTAGACAGAAGGGCACAGTTTTGATGTTCTCAGGTGAAGGAATGAGCAGACATACCAGTGATTCCTCTTTGTGGTGGTAAAATTTCTGTTGAAATGTGCACAGCTATGGCATGGATACACACTCAGTGAGAACTGAAGGGGTCCTTTCCCTGCTGTGCTGCTGAGAGCGACAGCAAATGTTTCTGAGGCTAACCATGTGTGGTTGTTATTCTTTAAGAGACTAACATGGGCAAGCAGGTTTACAAACTGTAACGTGCCCAAATATCCTGGTTTTTGAGATGGTATTCTCGTGTGGAGATGCATTAGTGTAGCAGACTTGGACACACACTTCTCAGGTACCTGCCGTGAAGGTACGGCAGTGGGAGCACTCAGTAGATGGGCAGTAGTGGCTGGATGTATTGAATCACTGCTAGAGCCACTGACAGTGTCTTAAGAGGTCTTTGTCAAAGTGGTTATAAAGTTCCAAACTTTCTGAGCATGGTATGTTTAATATCTGCTTAAGGGCTATAGACCAGGGCGTTTTTGATTACTTTTTTAGAGGCAAAAATTGAGGACAAGTTGAAAGCGTTGCCAAAACCATGACCCTGAGGAAAGAGCATTGCTTCCTGCTGTATATGTATATGTGCATTTCCCTTTCCTTCTCTAGCAGCATGAGATGGGGATAGGTGAAATTGTGTTCTGGATCCTCCAGGTCTATCTTGCCCTACCATGGGCATGCCTTTGTGCTGTCAGCATCCCTCCACCAACATATACCCGTGCTGCTTCCTCTTGCCTTTCCATTGTGGACAGTTCTGAGACCCAGCATCACTCTTCTGTTTTGCTTCCAAACATTGCTATAAAAGCTCATTAACTGTGCTCTGTTTCTTGAGCCTTCTTCCTGTCCTTCTGCTCTGGTACTGATAATCTCTGTCCTCTGAGCCCTGCTGTGGAGTTACAAGCTCAATGTTTTGAGTCTCCAGGCATTCTTTTCTCCTTCCTCCTCCTGCCTTTGTACAGGTGCCAAACTGAGGAGGTTTTACTGTAGAATCACTGTCTTGGGTTCCGCGCCTCCTTCCCAAGCAAACGTTGGGGGTTTACTACAGAGAAGCAACAGTACAGTATTTTCTGTTAAACAACTGGAATGAAGTTTTGTACTTGCAAGGCAAATTGCAAGAATGGCTTTTCAATCCTACCCTTGCAAGAGTGGTTTTTCTAGGGCTCTAGCTGGTGATGTTGACCGTCAGCAGACAGCTGAACTATGTCCAGATATGCCCCATGGGTTATCTGATTAAGAAGTTTTTGATCTTGTATCGTGATCCAGTTGTGATCTTAGAACTGAAAATAAGGCTGCCTTAAGCTAGAATTCAGTATTCAGGCTGATTTCCAATTACTTTAGATGCTTGATGGATCTGTAAGTTAATCTTGAAAGCATTCCCTGCTTAACCTGAGTTTTCCTGTGTGCAGAGTGTTCTGCCGTATTATGTGGCAACAAAAATGTCCAAAATCCGCAAGCCAACCCTTGATAAGCCCAGTCCTGAAACGTATGTCAGAGCTGCCTTGGGCACGGTGGGCCTGCAGTCCCGGACCAACGGGTACCTACCTCATGCACTCATGGTAAGTCACCTTGGAAAATGTAAGGATCTGAAATGTCCTTTGTGTTTATCATGGAAAAAAAGAGTAATTAGTACAGGTTATAACATGCTGAGACCTCACTTTCTTCCCTTTATTTTTAATTGGGTTTGGTTTTTTGGTTTTTTTTTCAGGGATGGATCGTCTCTCTTCTACCTACATCTACTGCCATTGACTTAATCATGAAACAAAACAAACAAATACGCGCTCGTTATTTTAAAAGAATGAAGGAGAAGTAAGTAGGAAGCAACTTGACCTTGGGGACCTGGGACTCCTGCAGGTTCCACACCATGCTGCAGCATCAAGTAGACCTAATGTTTTAAACATCTCCAATCGTAGGTGTGCTTTCTAACAAGCAAAACAGTCTTGTTTTTAGGATACAGGTGAAACAAGACTGTTGACTTCTAATATTGATTGAAAAATAGGCTTTATTTGTTTATGGATATTATGAGGGGGGAAGTGCTTTGAACTAAAATTGCACTGTGCTTTAAGAAATACTTCCATGGACTTGATCAGACATCACGTTGTTGAGGAACACCTTGGTTATATAGTGTCCATCGTATCTATTATTGTGCTCATGGGTGAAGGGCAGAAAGAGTAGTTCTCATATATTCCCAGACAGGTGGGCAGGAGAGGCAAGGGAGCATATTTATTTAAAAAGGTAACCTAGCACTGTTTCCAGAGTATTGACCTCTTGAAGCTCAGGTTTTGGGTACTTGCAAGGATTCTGCACTATCAGCCAGCTCATGTGTGCTCCCCTGCTTACATGGTCCAGTGTGATTTTTTTGGTTATGAACTTGAGGGAAATGGGCCAAACCCCAAAATAAGTGTAATATCTCATCTATAAATATATACATAAAGTAACATTGCCGGAAGCATTTAAAATCTTGGGTCTTGAATATGGATTCTAACTTTTTAGTAATATGTAATCTTCATGATTTGTAATAACATTTTTAAGAGTTCAGTGCCTGCCCTTTGTAATAGGTGGTGATAACACAATGTAGATAAACGTCTCAAGTTACATGTTACGTGCTGGTTGCCATGTAAAAGATTATGGGTACTTTAAATGCAGAGCTTGAAATGAGTTACTTGCCTTGTTAGCAACAGTGGTTAAATTCTTTTTGAAGTTATGTGTCAGTCTGTCTTTTTGGTGAGGTCCTTTGAAATGTGAATCCTGAATATTTAGATGACTTTTAAAATGAGAACCAGGAAAGGTCTTAAAAAGTAGAACAGTTTTAATTTAATTGCATTAAAATTAACTGATTTGTTTCACGGTTCTGTTCCAAAGTGGAATGCTCCAGTGAGGCTCAAGTTACCTAACTCCTGGACATGGGGATCAGAGTACATGAGAAGTCTGCACTGCTGTTGTCTGTATTTACCTACTCTTTATTTAAAGATTTTGGCCTCCAACATTCCTTTGTATAAATGTAAAATGTATAAAAACTTGCAAGGCAAATGAAATTGCAAGCAGCTACCACTGTTTTCTGTGGTGACTTCCTGTGGTTGAAGAGGGGAGGTTTCTTCTGTCCTTCAAAGAATTATTTCAAGCTCTGATTTTGAAGTAAGATGTGTTGTACTGAGACATGATTTGGGGCTAACATTTCTGTACATTGAAAAAACCTGAATACCGATGCAATGGTGCTGATCAAATCTGAGATGCAGATCCAGTCCCATAGTTTTCTTAATTTTTTGGAACAGGGATGGTGAAGTTGGTGGTATTAGTTCTCTAAGAGCACGTGATTTGGTTTGCTCTGGATCTGATGTGAAAGCATTGGACTAAAAAATCTGTATGTTTTTGACTTTGTAAAACAAATAAAATGGAAATTACTCTCGAGTCTTTAATGTGTTAGGTTTTTCTCATAAAAATGTTTGCTGGTACATTCAAGTGTCTGATTGTCCTTTACTGAGAGTAATAACAGTGAAAATTACTGTACTTTTACATGCCAAAACCAATGTTTTTATTAATCTGTTTTCCTAGCTGTTATCTATCCCTTACCTGGGGTGCTTTAGGCACAGCATCCCTGGCCAGTTGAGGTAGGTGACTCTCCTGCTCTGCTCTGCTCTGCATTGGTGTGGCCTCACCTTGAATATTTTGTGTGCAGTTTGGAGTGCCACAATATAGGCAAGATAGAAAGCTATTGAAGAGTGTCCAGAGGATGACTATGAAGATGGTGAAGGGCCTGGAGAAGAAGCCTTATGAAGAGCAGTTGAGGTGACTTGGTTTGTTCAGCCTGGAGGAGACTGAGGGGAGACCTCATTGTGGTTTACAGCTTCCTCACAAGGGCAAGTGGAGTGGCAGACTCCACTCTGATCACAACGTGATCTCTGTGGTGACCAGTGACAGGAACCAAGGGAACAGCATGAAGCTGAGTCAGGGGAGGTTTGGGTTGGATATTAGGAAAAAGTTCTTCACCCAGAGGGTGTTTGGGCACTGGAACAGGCTTCCCGGGGAAGTAATCATGGCACCAAGCCTAACAAGAGTTCAGGAAGTGTTTGACCAGCACTCTCAGGAAGCACATGGTGTGATTTTTGAGGCTGTCCTGTGCAAGGCCAGGAGTTGAACTTAAGATGATCTTTGTGGATCCCTTCCACAGGGCATATTCTATGATTTTACAGTGCTGATACTTTAAAATCAGTGGAACACAAATTTTATAAGCACTGTTAAGCTATTAATAAATAATTATTTCTAAGTAACAATTTTCTAACTTTTGAAGGCGTTTGGAAAGGTATGGCAGAGGAAACAGTATGCACGTCCCACTGGCACAGAAGGAGGGGTGCCCAGGTAAGGAGGTTCTCAGAGCCTGTGGTCCCCCTGTGGTGGCAGGCTGCTGGTTGGGTTCCCACTCCCATCCTTCCTCTGAAGTCTTCTGTTTTCCAAGCTGTGGCAGAGAATCACTAACCTGATTTTTTACCTAAATTTTACTTAAACCTAAATTGTCTCGACTTCGATTTTGAATCTCTTCACCTCGGTAATGGAGGTAATGTTTATTTAATAGCTGTCCACGTCCTTGGGACTATCCTTGGCACCTGTCAGAAAACAGGAGAGGGTTTCTGGTGCCAT
Source organism: Oreocharis arfaki (assembly GCA_013398015.1). NCBI lineage: Eukaryota > Metazoa > Chordata > Aves > Passeriformes > Paramythiidae > Oreocharis > Oreocharis arfaki. Next base: position 19,523 of record VZRR01006740.1, on the reverse strand, counting down.
CAGTCCCGTCCCTTTGCACCGCTGCTTCCAAGAATGTTTCTGTTACTGGCGCCGTGCAACACTTGGAGCGCACCTTCAGTCCCTTGTTGGAATGGGACAGGCAGGGCGGTGGGCGAGCTGGGCGCTGCTGCCTTCCCCGGGCCAGGGCACCTTTAATTGCGGCCCTGCCCCTGCGTGCGCGGCCGGCGGGCGGAGCTGCGGGCCCACAGCCGGGCGGGGCCCGGGAACGGCGGAGAGCGGGCAGCGGGCCCGGGTGCAGGGTGGCTCGGTGTCCCGCAGGTAAGGAGCGCCCGCAGCCGCCTCGCCGCCGTGTGCGGCACCCCGGGCGGGGACTGCCCTTCCCTTCCTTGCCGACCGCGGGGATCGCTCCGCTGCCGTCCTGGGCGCCACGGGGCGAGCACCAGGCGGCGGGGCCGGTCTCCGGCTGCGCTTTCTGACAGCGCTGCGCTGCCCCGAGCGCCGGCCCCGTTTTCCCCGTTCTCGTCGGTAACTGAGCTGCAGGTGTTCGAACCCAGTTTTTAAGTAAAATTTGCGCGTGTGCCACAGGTGCGGCGATTTTGGAAGCAGAACTGGGGGTATGGATGTGTTGCTAATGCACACATCGAGGTGAGCGCGTCGTTCGCATCTCTGGGCAGCTAGAATGAGGCGAATAGTGTTTGGTGGAGCTGACTTCTGTAAGAACAATCAGCCCCTTTTTGTTCATGAAACGCATTAATGTGCCTTCGTTCAGCTTCTCACGGTGGAAACATTGTAAAATAAAGAGAAGTAGTGGAAAGGGATGGAGTTAACATCCCGGGTTTTTTTAGCAAGCATTGAAACCAAGGAGTGCCGAGGCAGAGGAGCACTTTGGAGGTTTCCAGTCTTGCAGGAGGGGCTGGTTTGTTTTTGTGAACGTGCTCAAAACATGTTCCACTCACCTGATTACGGTTTCTATAAAGCTCCCATATGTCTGCAGACTGAGCATCCTAGGCAAGCTGATTTTTTAATCATGAAAAAAATAGCCAGCTATTTTGACTTGTGCGTGTGGCCTCAAAATTTTCTGTCACAGGTCTATTTCATTCCTCCTATTCCTAAGGGGATTAAAAAAAAAAATGTTTTCCCCATTGTTTGAATTATGCAGAGTGAAAATTTTGTCTGTGTTTCAGGCCCATTTTAAAGCCTGTTTGCATGGGTAAATAAAACACCTGAAGTGGTGTGCCTGAGTTGCTCTTCCACCTTCTCCCTGGTTTAAAAATCCTGTTATAATAAAAGTATTTTTCCCCTTTTTTTTTTCCCCTAAGAAAAGGAATACAGAGGGAAGCAGCTTAGCTGCATGGAGCAATTTCTGCTGGTGTGTGATAGGTGTTTGTTAGAATCGAAAAGTTATAGATGCCATCCCTTCCGCTAAAAGTACGTTTTCAGTTTTGCTTGTCCATGAATTAAAAAAAAAAAAAAAAATTCAGTTCCTGTGCAATTTTAATTCTTATTTAACTGTTATTTTAACTTAGGTTTGGCAGTTTCCTGGAGTCTCTGCCAAGCAGAGGAGAATGCTCCAAGGAATGATTCTATAAGTTTACCTAACTGTATATTTTGTATGGTAATACTCAATTCATGTCATCTTTTCTTCTTTCTCTCTTTGCTTTAGCACCTAAGGCACCTGTGGCCAACAGCCTTGCCCCTGCAGGTGCCGGACCAGCATGGAGGCAGAAAGATCACACTCAAAAGCAATTTGTCTTTGAAAAGCCATCAAGAGGTAACAATTACCTAGCAGAATCTCATCTGTTACTAAAAAACAAATGATAGAAAGGATAAAGATAATTTGCGAGTATAGTCCATTGTTTGAAAGCAATAAAAAACTCGCCTGAGCTGGGAGCTTTTACTAAGCAGAGTTTGCAGCTGGTTTGCATATATGGCAAACAAAGTTATGGTCCCTCTATTTAGCCTAAACTACTATGTTTAGTAGTTCATAACTACTCTTTTTCTTTTTTTTAGGGAGCCAAAAGAATATGTTCTACTAAATATTGAGTGTGCAATGTCCTAAGCATGATTTGAGCTCTTGTTTTGCTCAGATGGGGTATCTCTCTTACTTGCTACAGGGCAAGGGCATGGGATTAGTTTTATAGACTTTATGTCCCGTCAGCTGATGAAGGATTATTGTGCTCTATGCAGACTGGGGACACTTCCTTGCTTGGGGAGAAGAATATTCATGAGCACTTCTTTCTAAGCTAGACTTATTTGAAAGGCTGTCATTTTGGCTTGGAAGCACTGAAGATGGTCTGGGAAGATTCTCTTCTCTCTGTGGCAGAGACCTGTTATCTGTATAATACTATGTTTTGATCCTCTTCTTGGCTCAATGCAGTAACTCCTTTCAAATCAGAACTCCACTGAGCTCAGAGAAGAGAAGCATAAATCCCTGAGACAACCAGAGTGATAGCCAAGGCTGGATTAAACTACTCGGTTTGTCTTTTAACAAAATACAGCTATCTCAGCTGTGCAGACAGCTTTGCAGTGTATGCTCCTGCTACGTCTGATCTCTCTTGTGTTTTGCTCATTTGACTGAGGCCTAGAATTTGTTCATGCTTCTTAGGGTTGCTCTAAATTTTTACTTACATAAGGGTTTCATAAAAATAAAGATAAGAGTTTTCTAGATTGCAGTTGATAAACAGCTAATATTGTAATAATCCAAAAAATTTAGAAATCCAATGTCCTTTAGGGGGCAGTTGATGGCTAAAAACCAGCCTGCAATGGTAGCTGCATTTGAGAGTTTCTGGGGCGAGGAGGCAGTGGGTGAGCTGTTACTACTTCCCTCTTGCCCTGAGGTGTGTTTTTCTCAGTGGCTTATCCGTGTGTGGCTATACAGAGTCCCTAGAGATGACCATGAGTTCTGTTTGACCCGAGAGTGCCAGGTACTTTAATATTCACCGTGTACTGGCTTGTTACCTTTCAGGTGGAGCGCAGAGTTCCTGAGGCAGGTGTGATAGAGTGAGTATCCTGCTGGCTTCTCTGTGCACTTTTTCTGTCGTCGTGGTTGGTAGGAGTAGAAACTGTGGACTTTTAACCCTTTTATAATGAGCTGATTGTATTGTGAGGAGAGCACAAGTCTGTTAACTGGTTTTTATGCCTTTGGTGTAGCTGGGAAGCCAGTGATCATGATCACTTGGACATTCTGGTTCAGCACGACTGCCAGTGTGTCTCCTTTGGTTAGCAGTGTATGTTTTCCTGCGACAGTCCCAGTGTAAACTGTGCTGGAAATTACTTACTCTGGAATATACCAGAAATATAGCTGATATGGCAGCTTCTTTCAGGGCTCAGAGAAGTAGCTGATAATTAGTGTCATAGTGAAGCTGGGTATTTGGATGTCACTTACCCTTTGTGTTGAAATGCGCATCTTCCCAGTATAACTTTGGCGTGAAGCTTGACAAAGTGTGGTGGTGTACGGTGGAGTTAGAGATACTGAAAATCCAGCTTGCTTCAGTTTGGCTATCTTGGTAGAATCTTCTTCTTCAGTGTACCTATAAATCCAAGCATAGTGATCTGAGTGCAGTCATGTATGGTTGTCTCCTTTAGATTCTCTATGGCATCCCTCTTTTATTTTTTTCTAAGAGCTCTAGAACTGTGTAGTGTGCCTTTGGTAAAAGGAGGGACAGGAAGTACACACAAACTCATTTGCTTCTGCAGCACGCCTTGCTGGCTTACTCTGACCTTTATGTCCAGGACATTATTTCTTCCCTTTTTTAACTTTCTTTTCTTTTCTAAAGAAAACTTTCCCTAGTCCAGGCCTACAGCAATTCTAGTCTGTGCTGCTCGGCCTAAGATGATTTCTTGTTTGTCTTCCTGATGGCTCTTTCCTTTCTACATCCTCAGCAAGCCCGGTGTGTATGAGCTCAGCAAGGGACCAACTGGCATTTCTAGGTAAATGGATGAAACATTATTTGCTTTTGCAGAGTGATGTGGTGGTACTCAGCTTTCTGAAGTCCAGTCTCTGCAGAGGGTTTTGACTTTAGCAGCTGCACACTGCCCTTCCTGTGCATCATCTGTGTAAAGTACTTCTGACACTCTTGAGTGTCAGGTAGCAGAGACTTAGGTGGTTCTGAGCAGCACTGAAGAGAAGGAAAAGAAACCTCTTGACATCTGGTGTGTACTGCATCTGGTGCTCTTTCCAGGGTAAGGACAGGGGGCTGTGTCCATTTGTGTCATGATTCACAGTAAGTTGCTGCTGCAAATTTGGATCAGTATTCCTGCCTTAGCAAGTGTGCGATGTCTGTGTTGTACGGTTAAGGGCAGCCCAAAACCTGTAGCTATAAATTGGAGTTGTTTTTAATTTATCTAATAAAAGCATTTAACTTTAGGCAATCATGGTAACTTCAAGATTGTCCCTTCTGCTTATATGCCATGCCTTAATTATTTCAGCTTCAGGACACTTCAAAACAAAACCTACTTGTTCTGTGATTCCGACTAACTAAAATACATTTTACCTGCTGACGTAGCTGCAATATCAGTATTAATCCTCTTCTTCTGAATTTGATCGATTTTTATAAATACTGGAAAACATGCCGAGGACACAGTAATTTTTTCTGTATTTATTTGAGTTAATTTCTTCTGATTATTGTATTATTTTATTTTTTTGCCTTCACCTTAGTTTCTTCTAAAGACGCGAATAAATTTTTAAAGCATTTTGAAAAGTAAAAGCTTTGACCAGCTGGAAGGAGACAAGATACACAGCCAGCTGGGTTATCCTGCATTTTCTGGAGTTTTTTTTCATAATACACTGATGGAATATATGTATTTCCAGAAAGTTAATAATCAGATTTGCATCTTTGTTTAACCTTTACTGTATACTCTTATTGTGACATCTTTGGGGCATGGAATACTTGAGAGAGTGAACTGCTGTTAGCAGCATTACTCTGCAGCCCACTGCAGTGGCTGTAATTCTTGGATGACTGTTAGTCCAATCAAAATATTAAATTTGCATATGGAAGTGAAAAAATAGGAGGCATTAAATACTGTCCTTGTGCTAAATACTTTTCCTTATGCTTCGAAAAGGGGAATAGAAGTGGCAGTAGGGATAAAGGTATATCAAATTCTAAGTGATGTGGAGATGGTGAATAAAGGGCAATTATTTACTTATGTTGATTGTATTACCATAATCAGGGCTATCTGATTTATCAGATGGGAAGTTAGTAAGAAGCGGAAGGATGCCATTTTTCACAGCATCTGGCTGATTCATGGTATATTGTTGGTTGTCATATATTTTTATAAGTTTTGAAAAGCAATTACATATGTTTGGTGAGGGTAAGACTCAACAGGAAACCGTCTGTTCTTTCCTTCACACCTGCTTTTGGCTGGGGTCAGAAGTAGGATACTGGGCTTTGACTTTTGATGTGATGCATTACAGCCATTTTTAGCTCCTTTGGGAATCCTGGAAATGAAAATATTTTCCCAAAGCAGATAGAGAAATGTATATTCCTTCCATTTTTCTTTATATTTTTCATCTTTAGGATTCATTTGATTCCTGGCTTTATTGACTCAGAACAAGCAGACTGGATGTTTGAGCAGCTCCTCCAAGACATACCCTGGGGTCAGCGAACTCACGTCAGACAGGGTAAGGAGTGTGTTGACCACCTTTTCAGGTCATTTACAGGTCAGTTCCATAACAGAGTCTGTGTGTTGTTTAGAATTGGTTTTCATAATCAGTGTTACCACTTCCTCAAGTTTCTGTGCAGGTTTTCTGTGCATATCTGAAGATTACTGCAGCTTACTCTTCTATCTTTAATACTATGTTACTATTGACAACTAAATGAGATCTTTCCAAATTAAAATTGCCTGTCTTAAAAATTTTGGAATTTTAGTGTCTCTTCTGTAATCTCCAGTTCTTTTTCTCACTCATTTTAAAATTGTTTGGTCACCATCCCTTCATACAGTCTCCCAGTGATGCTGCAAGAATTGTGTTCTTGGAAGTTTCTTCTATGAGGTGTATTTTAAAATCCCAGCTTCTTAATGTTCCTTCTCCTTTGGCTTTACTTATTAGTTCCAGTATGCAGCAGGAGAAGAGGCTGCTATTCTGGATTTGTTCACTAAGGGGCACCTGCTCTAGCTAAATTTCACTTTTGGTCAGGAATGGATATAAGATAATGTATCAGAGTAGTTACTGGACGGGGCTGGAGAATGTCTTCACCATGTGTGTTTCTTGGCTGGCAATAAAGGGACGGTGTAATGGAGAATGCTACCTGTCAAGCATGAGAAATAGTTGCCAAGACAGTCTTTTCAGGAGCTGAAAGTTTTTTTTAACCTGATGTTTTGTGTTATACCACAGAGCACACATATATTTGGCAAAATATTGTGTCCAGCCTTGCTACATTTTGTTTCTGTACTGTCCCATGGATGTTACAGTCCTTTTTACTTTACCCTTTCCAGTGGAGCCATCTGCATCTTGCAACTTATGCCAGCATACTGGGCACTAGAACCAGGTGAATGTAAAACAAGCCAGATTTATAAATAAATTTCAGTTTCATCTGCTGTCCTAAACTCATCCAGTCCCTGCTCTGTCTGGCATAGGAGTAAGAAAATGGATGTGTTTCCAGGATTTTGGCAAGGTCATTTCTCCTGCAGATGCATACCTGATTTTGAATAATTTCATTCCTTCATTTGTGTTCATTATGTAAAGCTGAGGATTTTAAGGGGCTGCTTTTTAACTTTAGGGGAATGAACAATTTCTTTTTGATCAAGTTTCTTGGCAGAATTGCATCATCTTTCCATTTTCAAATCCTTTGATAAGGCAACTGAGAAAGTCTTCCTGTTTTCCTTTTTTTTTTTCAGAAGGATCTTGAGGAACCANCAGTTTCATCTGCTGTCCTAAACTCATCCAGTCCTTGCTCTGTCTGGCATAGGAGTAAGAAAATGGATGTGTTTCCAGGATTTTGGCAAGGTCATTTCTCCTGCAGATGCATACCTGATTTTGAATAATTTCATTCCTTCATTTGTGTTCATTATGTAAAGCTGAGGATTTTAAGGGGCTGCTTTTTAACTTTAGGGGAATGAACAATTTCTTTTTGATCAAGTTTCTTGGCAGAATTGCATAATCTTTCCATTTTCAAATCCTTTGATAAGGCAACTGAGAAAGTCTTCCTGTTTTCCTTTTTTTTTCAGAAGGATCTTTTGAGGAACCACAGCTTACATCCTGGTATGGGGAACTTCCTTACACATACTCCAGGATAACAATGCAGCCAAATCCAAATGTATGTATATGTTTACAGGTATGTTTACATGTATGTGTTTTATTATTGTCTACAGAGAAATCCTTTGCAGAGATCAAGAGACAGAAATTCCCTCTGTCCTCTGGTTATCTTGAGTATCTGTTAGCATTTAATTTGTGATCAGCAGCAGATTCTACTGGAATGTGGTCAGTTTTATAAAATACACTTTATGAGTGAGTTGAGAGGAGCGTGATTTAGTTGCTAAACGTTACCAAAAGGAAGTTACTACTCTAAAGTTTTGCTTTGGGTCACTGTAGCTTTGGACAAAACTCTGAATTGCTCTGTGTGACTGACTCCAAGCATGTTTATGTGGGAGATTGCACTGCACACAGTCATACTGAGTTTGTGTTGTAAAGATACAGTAATAGCAGTTACTGAAATAACTACTTTCAGAAACACGGAAGGTTCAGTACTGCTTAAATGAGAGTTTAGGCATTTTTTGATTCCTATGTGGATGCTATGAAATTCACACATGCAACTCATCTGCTTAGCCACTCCAGATTGCAGCATGTAATTTCCCACACTGTTTTTGGAAGAGTTAAAAACCTTCTGAGTGACTCAGTGGTGTTTTGTTCCTGTTTTCTCTCCCTCTCTCTGTCCCTCTCTCTCAGCCTGTTGTCCCATCAGTCTGTCTCTTGGTATTGCTTTGTTTAAAATTTCCATGGCAGTAATTAGGTGTCACTGTTGAAAGCTGGATAGCATGAGGGAGAAGTGTCCCAAGTCCCAGAACTGCTGCCAAAGTGGGATACCATCTAGCAGAGCTCACTTTGGGAAGAGTTGAGAAGGTGTTATTTAACATGATGAGTTGCGAAGATTTTGTAGTCTCAAAAATGCTGTAGTTAAAAATTCTATGACCTACAGAACTTGTGGTGGAAAACCAGGCATTTCTTTGGTACTCATTTGTGAAATATTATTTTAAATAGCCTTTTGTGAAAGCTGTATGGCTTTAGGGATTGGAAGTGCCCTCACAAAATCATTCTGTTGTACACTAATGATTTAAATCCAGTTCAGAAATGCCTGTTGTGAAACCCGTTGCTGCTCAGAGATTGGACAGAACCCATGTACCCTGAATTTAAGGTTTCATTTCAGTTTGCATCAGGTTCTGAGTTAGCACTCATTGGGCCACTGGCTTGTTTCTCTCATCCAAAAGGTACAAGGCCTAAATGAGTCACTCATGCTGGGTTTGTTTTTTGTTCCTGAATAATTCTGATTTTTACTGAGAGAAAGAAACTCAAGCAGAAAGTGAGATGCCCTGGAGAAGTTGCATGGCTGGAAGCCAGCCCTTCCCTGGCTGTTAGCTGCCAATAGGCAAATCTATGAGTACACTGCACACAGACATTTCACTCAGCTTTGTGAGTGGGAGTACCTGCAGCTTAGAAGAAGCAGGGGATGGTGTAAAGAGCACAGTCCTTACCTGTAGAATAGAGTTTGTCACAAAAATATCCTGAGTAAAATGTAATTTAGTGCACAGCTTAGCCAAAACTGATTACTGCCTTAAACACTTGATCTATAGGAAGCTTTGTGCCCCTCCTTTTTTGTTTGGTAAGAATCAGTGTGATTGCAGCACTTATAGATACAATCCAGTGTTTGTGCCTAAATGAATTTTGGTATTAGAAAATGTTTCTTTGTAAGCAGTGATAGAGTTGGTGATGCAATAATGTTCCAACAAACTACTTCCACTGCTTCAGGTTTGCAGTGGGCTTTCAACTACATTGTAAAATTCACCATATGGTAACATTTTAGTAATACATACTTCTGTGATGGGAGTTGAAGAAATAATCCTGCTTGGTCACTGAAAAGTGCTTTCAGTAATTCTTGTTGGAGTCTTCTGCATATACAGGCAGCCCAGTTGCAAGCAAACTTTTTGAGGGGGTGGATTTTGGGTGGTATTACTGCTTTCCCTACATGTCCCATAGCTGCAAGCTATGTTTATCTAAACTTAATTACTCACATGATGCTTAACTGTTGAAGGTGTAACTCAGCTAGAAATACCCCAGTAGAGAATAATGCTATGTCCTGCAGTGTAACCAGTAAGTTAAATACCTGTTTGTAATTCATGTTTTAAAGTAATTCGTGCTAAAAATTAAGACTGCAGCATTTTTTACTGAAGCTGATACAAATACCAGAGACATGTAGCTGCCAAAAAAATAGGCTTTTCAGATGGACCCCGATGAGGTACATTCCAAAGATGAGTATCCCGGAGAATTCTTTCGTCTGGCAAGGCTCCAGCGATATGCATTCAATATCCATATACGATAAGATAATGTGTGTCGCCAGAGAAGCTTACACCAAGCAAACAGAAGATACACATCTACTCGTTCCAAGAACTTTTCAGCAGCAAGGCAAGAAAAACTAAAAGATTAGATTAACAAAGCCAAAATGTATAAAAAGGTACCCCATAGAAGCAGCAGACGTGAACTGGAGAGATTCAGAGTGGATAAAGTCCAAATTCAGTTCACCCAGTGCCGATCGCCTGGCTCGGTGCTGCTTTGCTTGTGACTTTATCAAATTTTATACTTTGATTATTTAATAAATTCGCTTTAATTATTAAATTGGCTGATTCGTTTATAACAGTTAAACATGGGGAAGCTTGGAAAGAAGGTGGTACAGCCTTGTTTATTAGAGGTGGATACTAGAAAATATTTCCAGCTGTCTGTTGCTTCTTCTGCCAGTGGTGCACTGGGAGATTTGGAATCAGTTTCTTATCCTCTCTTGATCTCTGTTTCTGCTTATATAATGGGCAAAAATTCTGGCCTACATTGCTTTGGCTTTTTTTTTCTTTATATATTTGTGTAGTTCTTAAAAGCACTCTGACAGATGAAAGTCATGATGTAAGTTTCTAACATTAAATAACTGGACTGAGTTGTAATGGAATGTGCAGAGCTTCCCTCGGCTGTGGGCTCAGCAAGATGTTAGCAAGGGGAAGGATGAAATCCAGGCCCAGTGACATGGGTTTTGTGACCCACTAAACGTTACAGTGTCGGAGTCAAAACCCCAAGAGGTGATGAGTTGAGCTCAACAAGCTGTGCTAACAGAGTGAGGACAGAGGGCCACCTTAGGCCAACCTTTCCTCTTGTTCTCTGTCAACAGCTGCAGGCAATTGAGAGCAGTGTCATTTAGTCACTGATTGCCTCCATTAGTATGAAAGGCAGCCTGGCTGCAGAGTTGTAAGAGATGATTTAGTATCGAGCGATGGGTAATGTGTGCATATTTAGCAGAAAGCCCAGCCCATTCCTCTGCTCTACTAAAAATATCATCAGAATTGCTGCGAGTCATTTGTTTGAAGTTTATTGTGATTAAAATGCAGTATATTTTGTTTCTTAGTAGTTTTTGCCTTCTGTTTTGCACCACCTGCCCCTGGCCTGCCATCGTGGCATTTACACTCCCCCTCCGTGCTGACTGCAGTGGCATCCTCCGCTGACCATGCCGAAGGAGCGCATTGAAGAGCTCACTGGCTACACGTTCAACTCTCTCCTCTGCAGCCTCTACCGAAATGAGAAGAACAGTGTGGACTGGCACAGTGACGACGAGCTGTCGCTGGGAAAAAACCCCGTCTTTGCCTGATGCTCGCTCGGGGTGGCCCGGATCGGGCGGCGTCAGTGGCCAGCAGCAGCCCTCAGAGGCTGACAGCCCCAGGGAGCAAACCCGAGTCCCCGCCGCACGCCCTGCAGCTCCGAGAGCAGCAGCTGGCCCGAGCTACAGGGGGCGAGCAGTGAGCTGGCCGGGGCACAGAAGCAGAAGCAGGGCTGCTGTGTGCTTTTCCGGGCGGGTTATTCGGAGAACACGGACACACAACAAAGGGAAGCAGGGACAGAAGCCGAAAATTAAGGGGTGACGGGGTTTTATATAGGAAAGGATAGAGGCGGAGAAAACTTGAGGAACCAATGGCAGGGAAAGACGGGGGAGGAGTGAAGGGTACAACAACAAATGGGATATAAGGAAGGGAGGGTACAATAAATTGACAATTCAACAAACCAATGAAGCGTCGAACAGCCAAGAATTTTCCGGAACTTAATACATGGTAATAGGATTTATGAATATACATAACTCTGACTTAGTAATACGACATAATGTTCAACAACCAATAAGAAGGGAAAGTTTTAAACTTGTTGGAAAGGGAGAATGGAGGCTCATGGTAACTGGAAAAGCATTTTAAACGTGGGCCTCGCCCCACCACTTTTGGTCACTAGTTTGGATGTTTTGCTCCTGGTGGAGCTGAGCGACCACCACAATTGCCTCACTCAGCTTCAGTGCTACTCGGACCTTTGAGATGAGGAAGACAGCTTCCCCTGTGAGCGTTCATATCGCACTGAGAGGGTCTTGTAGCTACTTACGTGTTTATTGTTCTCCTCCCGTTTAAGAGAACTTAATTACTAAAGCATTTCAAAGTTAATGAAAGCACAGCTTGTTAAGTTCTGTGGAATAAGTGTAGGGATCAAGAAACCTCTCAAATTAACTGTGACATCCTGATGATGGAGATGGGACCACTCTAATAATGTGCAGCAGTGTAGTGTAGTGCTGCAGCAAAATTGGAACCTGGGTAGTCTTCTGCCCAAATAAGGGCCCTTCCTGGTACTTAAAATGAGATTAGTGATGCTGGAAGTGGACTTAGACCATGCAAGTGAATCAAAGAGTCGCTACCATTTTCTTAAACTCAGGGCAATGTTATGTAATGCAGAGCGTACATGGGATGAAGAGTAGTTCTGACTGCTCTTGTAAGTCAAAATCCTCTTAACAATGTTCGCATTTTGACGTGTGTATTCAGATTGAGGGGCAGCGAACAAAGGGAAGAAGCTTATTTCTTCTCCATAAAATACCATGGAAGCTGTCACATCATACTCACAGACTAAACAGAGATCCTCTGCTTTCATAAGGAGATGTGTGGAATATCCTTTCAGGAGTTAATTGGTGATTCAGTAGTGAATACTCTTTCTGGATAAAACACTGTGTTTGAGAATGCGGTGTTTGCAAGGCAGCTTAAACTTTGCAGTTTGTATTTATCCAAGTAAAGGATTCACCTATGTTGAGAATACAGGCCTTATTTTAGGGTGTCCTGTTTCAGATGAATTTTCTGCTTGTGCAGTCTTTGACAACTTTGGAAAGATGTTTGCTATCTGCTTGTGTTGCTACTTATTCTGAGTAGGTAGTACAGAAAGCAGAGGTGGTCATTACCAGCCGGCAGGAAAACTCTGTGCTGACATACTGAAGTCTGCCCATCAACAGTCACCTTGGGTCACCTAGTCTTGAACAGCAAAGGTCAGAAATTGAGACAGAAAACAAATAGTTTGTATTTTTCACCAGTTCTCCAATTTGTAAATTCTTCATTGCCTGAAGTGAATTTAATCTTGGTCCCTGAGCATGAGATCACATAACCAGTCTATTATGTCAGTGGTCATAGCATGAGTAAGTATCCCCGATGCTGTGTTGATAATAAAATGTCAGATGGAAAGTTTATTCCTCTAGAAAACTGTAAATGGTGCTTGGATTCATTTTAGAAGTGCCCGTGTTCCCCATTGATGAAACAGAATAAAATACACTTAAACTTCAGTATAAGCTTTGCAGGTTCTGTCTTAAAAATCAGTCCTAGTTCTTGAGTAAGATACCTTTTTTATAGATTTTCTGAAAAGACACCCACTATTAGCAAAGGGGGAATTTAGTCTGTGCCATTCATACTTGGCTGCCTTGTTTGATCTGTACTGCATGATTTCTTCCCTTTTCTCCCGGAGATGGATGGTTTTCTATAGATGTGGCCCTCAAGCTCTCCTCATTTTTTTTTTCTTTAGCACCTTGGACCTGGTGTTTCTGACAAGCTGAGTCTTGCTGCCTGTGAAGTGTATTCCTTTTGCAAGTGTGGCATACCTTTTTTCTGAGGTAGAATGCCCATGTGCAGATCTTTGAAATAGTTGCTATTAAGTGTGTCCTGTGCCTAAGGGAACTCATACTTAATAATTACACGGCACACATTACGTATTCTTTGCACATTCCCAAAGCCTGCAGTTTCCTGAGAGCATCCTATGACAATAGATACTTTGCCAAGTGGGAGTTACAAGAGGCTCTGATGGAAATTACAACCTTTCAGGCTGTACCACCAAAGAAGTAATTTTCATACTCTATTGTACTGTAGCATTCTCTCTTTCATTAAGAGAAAGTTAAAACTGATTGTAGATCTTTGAAGTTTGTTAATTCCTTTGTTAAAAAGCAAGTTACAGGAAGAGGAATGTAATCTAGGGAAGAGGAATTCAGATTAACAGTCATCATAGGCATTCAGGCTCTCCCTGGTTTGCAGTCTGCCAGTATCAGTGCATTGGGTTTTCCAGAGTTAGTCTTCATTGAGGAGGGAAATAGAAAGTAAATCCTTTTCCTCTCAAAATTAAACCTCTTTGAGGGCCAACATTCTGCTATTTCAGGTTCTAGGGTTTCAAAGGCCTTGGTTTCCCTCTGTTCTTGCAAATGCTTTTAAGTATTTTGAGATGAAAGATATAATGAACTTACAAGATGAGAAATGGTAGAACGTCACTGTGGATAAATGGTACTGGGAAAAAAATGTGGTTTCCTGTGTGGGATCATGTACTGAGTACAAAACAGTATATAACACGAGTGAGGTCACAGCTTGAAGGGCAGTTGAAGAGTAATAGATCAAAGACTTCAGTTCATGTTGGTATCTCTACAAATATCTTCTAGAGTATATCTTGAAATGTGGATGAACCTGATAGTTAATTAAATCCTAGTTTTGTAACTGAAAAGATGACCAGTAGTGTTGATGGGTTGGGTTTTTTGTGCATGTTTATGTGAATTTTGACAACTGTCTGTTAGTAATTTGGTAATCACACAATCTGAAGTCTTTTTTCACTTGGCAAAAATGGAAAAAAAATTTATTTAGGTTTAAGTGGTTTTTTTATTATCCTGAAAATTTTTCTAGGGTGAGGGGTGGGAAAGGTTCAGTCCTCTGTTTTACTTTTTGGTGAGCATTGTACTGGGTAAGTGTTCATCATATAATAGAGGGTAAAGGAGTGTAGAGACATCCACAGACTATTTGTATCTGCTTAAACAAGCATCCTTTGTGCATAAGTAGAAATAATTTTTACCGGAATTTCAGCCCAGTGTGTGTAAAAAAGCTGCAAATACATTTCAGGTGTAAATTCCACACTAGAATAAGGAGACATCATGGGAATTAACATGATGCCAGAAACTGTTTTATTTTGCCTGCTGGAATTTTTCTTTCCAAGCATTATTTTTTCTAAATACAGCCTTTTCTGTTTATTTGGAGCAGTTGCATGACAGCAGCTGATATTTTACCTTTGCTTTAAATGGTTTCTAAGGTTTTTTGGATGCCTACTTCAACGTCTACAGTGATCTGGTTTCTTCTATTTTTTCTTCTAGTTCCAGTATATTACTTTAACCTTGCTCCTGCTTCCTTATTCCCCCTGCTCCCATCGTTGCAGCTCCTGCCTACACTGAAACCAGGAGACAAATGCTTTGCTTTAGAGCTGTGATTCATACACAGTTCAAAAGCTATTGGTTGAGTCAATGAGTCCTCTTGTGCTTGCCTACAGCATGAGTGTCACCACCATGGCACCATGACCTCCTCCCATTCCCCACACAGCCTCAAGCCCCCATTCCTACTCGGGCATGACTTTATCCTCCCAGTCCAGAGGAATTGATTTCACTCTGTGGGATGGGTGCTTCCAGTACAGCCTCACTACCATTTTTTACTGTTGCTTGTCACTGCTCTACTCTGAGACAGTGCCAGGTTCTCTGATTGTGTCCTCTTGGAAGCCGAATGGGGAATGTTAGTACAGCAGGGAAGGACGATCCCTGATGTCCCACTAAGCTCCCACGTTCCCCTGGGAGGTGCCTTGTGGCAGAGGTGTGGGTGCCATAGGGGCCAGCTGGGTGGTTGTAAGAGACGTTCCGAAGATCCCTCA
The DNA here is from genome assembly GCA_013398015.1 of Oreocharis arfaki. Lineage (NCBI taxonomy): Eukaryota > Metazoa > Chordata > Aves > Passeriformes > Paramythiidae > Oreocharis > Oreocharis arfaki. The sequence goes on along the minus strand of VZRR01006740.1, from coordinate 4,366 downwards.
GCTGCCTCATGATCATTGCCAAGGAAGGACAGAGACTGAGACCCTAAAACCCCAAAAGGAAAGAAACTTTGCCCAGGAGTCCTGGCCAAAGCGAGGTGGGATGTCTGCCAAGTATTGTCTGGAGGTGTGCCCGCTGGAACTGGTATAAGCCACATAGGATCGCGTTGGTCTTGCTGCCAAAGGTGGTGAGGACGGCGCTGAAGTGAAAGGAATGGCTTGTTCTGTACACACACCTGCTCCTGCTCACTCGCTTTGCACCGCTTTCCCCAAACAATGGGCCTGATTTCCCCACCACTTGGCCAGTTGCCCCTTGCTTTTGATGAGGACTATAAAGACACCTTCTAAATTAGCCAAGATGAGATCTCCTCATGGAAAGAAGACGAATCTCTTGGCAGAGGACCACGAGGACTTGTAGCTATCCCCCCCTCCCCCTTTTCCTTCTTTACTTTGTTTCCTTTTCTCTCTCTCCCCTCTATCATATCACTGTGTTGTTGGCACTAAATAAAGGTGCATGTTGTTTTGATTTAACCCGAAATCCCCTTGCATCTTTTGCACTCTGAGATCAATAAATGAACCATCACAACCCCCGCTTGTATTAGCGGATTGTGACAGTGGTTGTGCAGTGAATGGCGGTGTGAACTGTGGAAGAAGTTAAAAATCCAAGTGTCAGCTTGCTCTCCTTCCATCTGTAACTGAGGAAACTGATGGCTGCTGGGAAGGGAGGGAGCTTCACACCTGTTGCATAATAGCAGGATCTTTGGGGTGTTCTTAGAATCAGCCTTCAGGTGGGTCTGTCCTTCAAATGAATCACTGAAGCACGGTCCTTTTTTCTAGCAGAAGGTAAAGATCTAGTACTTCTGGAAACAGCAGAAAAATGACCCTTTTTGTATTAACAGACCTAATTGAAGATGAATGTGGGAATATGGGGGAATATGCTCCCATATGGGAGCATGGTAGAAGCAGAGATTCGGATCAAGATGAAGAGGGTTGAACTTTTAGATTGGCGTGAAGGAGACTCACAGACAGTGGTGGCTGCAGAGGAGGAGGAGGTGTTGTCCACCAGTATTGGCAGGACAGGAGAAGCTGTAGATGAGCAGAGAGGAGGAAGGGAGTGCTCAGCTGCAGAAGGACTGAAGGAGTTTAAAGATAGCCCCATGTAGGCAGGGCAGTGCTTTATGTGAGAAAAGGGCAGTGTAACTGGTACTTGTTACTGAATCTGTAGAGAAAAGAACTGCAGTGAGGATTTTTTCAGAGACAGTGAGAACAAACATGTTAAAATGCAGGAGTATTGATGGATGAGACTACTTTGTTGTGGAGGAGGGTGTTTACACAGCTGGTGCTAGAGAAGTAAACTGGAAAATAGGGATACAATCAAGATGAAATTTGAAAAATACAAGATTTGAACTTTTGTAAGGGTAATTCTCTTGGGAATAGGTGAAGCAGAACACTAGAAGCCAGCATTCCCCATGAAAGATGCTGACTTTTGCCACTGAAAATGATTTTGCATCATTTTCCTGTATAACTGGATTATTATTTATACATTCTTCTACAGGATGTTTCCATTTACTTTTCCTTATAATAGGAGATTCCTCTACACTGTCCAGAAACCATTTCCTACACTATAGCAGTAAACTTTCCTGAGACTTAAGAAACAAATTTGGGTGATTTATCTAGATTTATACTAGATCTTTTCTCTTTTTGATTTTGATAGCATTTCGAGAAAACAGCCTTGATGGAGTCCAGGAGTTCTTACAGATTTTGTATTCACAGCTTCCCATCAGCTCACACTGAGCTTTCCTTACTTATTAACTGTAGTTACTGTAATTAAGGATTTTAAGAAAAGGTTTAACCAGTGTACTTGGATAGTATAAAGCTTGGATGGTATTAGATGCGTAACTCAAGACTGTGAAAATTCAATTATAATAAAAAGCAGAACAGTTGCTTTACTATACCTGGTTTTGTAGTATGTATATAGAGTCACAAAGTGAACACAAAAAAGTCATCTGATGCACTTTGTTTCATGTTTGCTTCTAGAAAGTCTTTTCCACCTCAGATGTCAAAAATAAATTTCCTTCATAAACTTCTTGACCTCTGAAAGTCAAGTGAGCTGTCTGTATGTCTGACATCAGCCCTAGGAGTAAAAGTTCTGATGTGAGCTTTGGTTGACAATGTTAGTAAGGGCATGTAAGAAAGTAAAAACTTTTTGTCTGACTTCACTGGCTTTCCAAGGTAAATGGACATTAAAATCTCTTTTTCTAAGTAAAACGGAGCTCAGAGATGTCCCATTTAAACCAGAAAGTAACTGCTGTTTTTCCATACTGACTTTTATAAGCCAAAAAGGTGTTTTCTCCTAAATGATTTATCTTAGCTGAATTCCTTTTTAATTAAGACGAGCAAGAGATAAAAATAAGCCCACTGTTGTCCATCGACAAAGTGAAATGATGTAATCCTCTGAAATAGAAAGTAGGTTTGCAGTGGTATTTCTCTGCTTTTCATCAGCAGTCATGTTTACAAGACCTATTTTTGAAATTTCTCCCTTTTTTCAGCTGAAGATAAGAAAGTGTTTCTTAACACTGACTTGATACCAACCAAGCTCTTTTGCATTTTAGAAGGTGCAGTCCTCTTTCTCTCTGCATCTTATTTATAAATACACACTCCCAGTTGGTTTTCTGAAAATCAAACTCAGTTTAGGACATAATTTTCCCAATGTTTGTTACTCTACGTCATTATTTTGAGCTTTTCAGCAAGTCATGAACTTTTAAAAGGACTCAAGTTGGACTACAACACACTTGAGTTAGCAGTGTATGAATCTGATTTAAAGTTGGAAAGGGCAGTGCAAAGCAATAGAGAGTTGCTGTTCCCACTGATGTGGTGTGTGTGAGACCACTGCTGGGGTGTCACTATGTCCAGTTGTTATATTTCAGTTTTAAAAGAGTTGTACATAGTCTAAAGGCTTAACAAAAGTTTGCAAATTGTTTGTATTTTAGTCCTGCATTCTGTTATCACCTTAATGGTGATAAGGTGTAAGACAACTTGTTTTACAAGGTATTGTAGGAGAATGAGATTTTTTTTTTTAATAGGAAAAGCTCCTCTTCCAGCAGCATGTAATGTCGTAACAAGACAAATTCGGAATAGCGGAAGGATGTAAACTCCTCCTCCTCCTCCTCTGCCGCCTCCCCATCATCGCCATCATTATCCTCACCATAATCATCCTCACCATCATCCTCATCACAAAGATTGTGAACATGGGAATAGAATACATACTATAATGTAACCTAGGACCACTAGTTAGGGCAAGAACACAAGAGTTGTTGGCGAGAAAAAGGTGGAAAAAAAAAACAGAATGGGGGAAAACCTGGACCGGATTTTTCCAAAAACTGGAATGGATTCAGAGGAAAACCCGGACCGGATTTTCCAAAAACTGGAATGGATCCAGATTCGGGGAAAACCCGGACCGGATTTTTCCGAAAACTGGAATGGATTCGGATTCGGGGAAAACCCGGACCGGATTTTTCCAAAAACTGGAATGGATTCAAGGGAAAAACCCGGACCGGATTTTTCCGAAAACTGGAATGGATTCGGATTCGGGGAAAACCCGGACCGGATTTTTCCTGGAACACAGAATGAGGGAAAACCCTGTTCTAGGTTTCAATGTAAGATGTAACCAACAGGATGTTTTCTATTGCCGTCTTCACAATCTGCTAAAGCAGGTGGGGTGGGGCAGTGCTCGTTATCTCCTACGATGACTCATCTCTGACAACTCCCTCCGGGAGCCATCTCTGTGAATGGGCAATCAAGGACACACCTGCATGACTCATCATCCCATTGTGAGGTGCTCCGCCCAGGGGGAGGAGCCAAGCATTCCCACCTGGATATAACCTGGGCTTTGGAACAGCACAAGCAGTCCTTTCCTGCTGGATTTCCAGAGGACCTTTAGGTGAAGACCAGGCTCTTTTCTATAGGATCATTGCTTCGGCAGGACCACTTCATCTGGACTGCTACCACTACCCTCACTAACAGGGTGTCAGGTTGTATCCTGACTAAGTCGGTGTTCTTGTACTATTGCATTTCTTTTAATTTTCCTATTAAATCCTAATTCTG
>VZRR01006739.1:161244-223005 GCA_013398015.1 Oreocharis arfaki | reverse complement strand
GGGGGGGATGTTATTATCTATTGCTCCTCAATAATTGGGCTGTGCAAGTTGCACCAGAATGTGTATTTGCTCTATCTGCAGACAGAGAAAGACTGCCCTGCACTAGTTCAAGTCCAAATGCTGTATTTACAGGATGCAGGGAAAGAAACCAACACTGTTTTCATTTCCATCCAGCATTTCACAGAAACCAGGGAACACTGGAACTGTACACTCCAGAGCTGTGTTCTCCCTTACACCTGGAGCAGCCTACACTACTCCAAAGAAGGAACATTCTGTTCAAGAAGTCACCCCCAACTACGCATAAAACATGCTCCTGTCCAGACTTGCCCTCTGTGTGCTTTGTGACATGATTTTTGCTTGGGGGGCAAAATCCGGCAGTGCCAGCAATCCGGCAGTGCCAGCCCCATCCAAAAGCTCACTCTGCAGCTACACAGCCCTGGCATCGTGGATACACTGCCGGCAGAAAACCCCTTTGGGAAACTGAAGCACCTTTATTCTGCCAGGGCTAAAAGCAAACATACTTGTATTGCAGAATTCGCCCCTAGGTGAGACCAGAACTGTATGTGGTTTCACAACAGAATTAAAATAGGCACAGAGTGGTCTCATGCCAAGTCTAAGGCCCCCCTCCTCTAGCATGGGGAAGTGAAGAAGGAGGAGGAATTACCATGTAAAGGGTACATGGAAGGAAGAAACAGTCATATACCCAGTCACAAATGCAGAGCAGCTAGTCATGTTTAGAATGGTAAAAATAAGATAAATTCTTTCAAAGATGGCAAACAAACAAATGCATTTGGATTTCTGATTAACCTCTGCCACTCCTCATACCTTTCCATCAAATTATCATGGCTTTCACATCTGCCTGCAGACACGTACACCCTCTGCTGTGAGGCCATGATTACCTTCACAACAAACACTGGCTCTTACAGATTCCCGAATCATCAAGGCCTGTGCACAACCTCATCCTGTCCAAGAAAATACCACACCACATGCTTAATTCGCATCAGCCTCAATGGGATTCACAGCAGTGCTTACTTTGCTGAACAGGGAAAGGATTATTCATATTTAATCACATGCAGATTGCAAGCCATCTCCTGCAAGGACCTGACCTCCAAGAAGCTGCTAACATCACTTGTCAGCAGAAAGCCTGAAGGAGAAACATCGAAAGAAGATAAACAATGCCTGAAATACCAGGGGCTGCAAGAGGTTCGTTTTAAATCCCATTACTTATGTGAAAGTAAATACTTGACCCGGCTCACGTGGTCAAGAGCATCTCCTAAGAAATGCATGGTCAAAGCATAGAAGAGCAACTACTGTTACAGACACAACATCAAACCTGCTGTGTTACTGCTCTCGCTTTAGGAATGCTCATGGAAACAACCCTCTGACAACCTAAACTGATTTCCCTTGCTGGTGGCTGGTGCTTGTTTCTGCTGGCATACAAAGACACAAGAATTGTGAAATATGTACTTAAGTGCTACTGCAGCCTGTGTGCCTCATGGCACCCCTCCAGGCCCTAATAATCAGAATTAAAAAGAGCTACTGAAAATGAAAGCAACTTTCACAATTCTTTTTTTCAAACACAGACAGCAATTGCAGTTTTCTGGATCCTTGGAAGCACATGACTACATGACCACACTTAGTTCCAACTTATTCCTCCCTTGCCGCTCCCTAAAATTATTACTTCTATTTAATTGGCACTGGACAGCACACCATGTGTGTGAGAGACCATGAGTGGTCAGTATGGGGCAGATAACTTCCTATTATATATCCTGGGAGGTCTCATGATAAAATGAGAAAACTCAACTTCTCTCAGGTTCCCTATTGAGACCAAACAATTCCTTTATGTATAACAGATCCTACAGATGACTGGCCTCCAGAAGTGAAAATACTGCAGATTTGAGCCAACATTTCCCCAGCTTTCAAGTGTGTGTAGCAGGAGCTACTGTGACTCTAAGAAGGATGATGCTATTCCAAGCAACGAACACGGTTCCCACTTGAGCACACATGCAGAAAGAGCTCCTGTTGCTATTCAAGATTATTCACTGAGATTACCAGGACTGAGCCTCTCAAGAGCACCACAGAAGTCCCTGTTCACATCTGCGTGGGCCTGACATCTCAGAAGAGAGTGAAGCCCATGAACCATGTACAGCATGTACCGATTATCATTCTGCTATCAGCCATGGTCGTGAGTCCCTCACAGCAGGATGGATTACTCAACAAAGCAACTCCAGCTGACAAAGTCCATTAGCAGTTGATGAGGCCTTTTTTCCCCCACCAAGTGGAAAAAAAAAAAAAAAAGTATCTTAAAAAAGGAGAGCAATTCAAAGATTTATTAAGCACCATTTCCCACCCAAACTCACTCCTAGCTCCCCAGCTGGATACCAGCACTTGGGGAATTTGTGCTCTGCATAATATTGGAGAACTTAGTGCTGAGGAAAATAACATACCAGAAGACTTTGTAATTCCTTCCTTTCATAACCACTGGGGAGGGGAAAGGAGACATGGAGATTTTTAGACAAACAAATTTTAAAATCTTGATTAAAATTACAGCAGACAAAAAAAAAAAAAACCACCAAAAAAAGCAACTCAAAAAACAACCAAAAAAACCCCTCAAAACCTTGAGTCATCGAACCACGCAGGAAAATGCGTAACTGGATAAACTCAAAACCTGACTCAGGATTTTTAAATTCTGACACATAAGAGACACAACTTCACTGACTGTATTTCAAATTCATCTTAAGCTTAAAAGCTGTCAACTTTATATTAGCTTGGAAGAAAATAGATGGATGTTGTTGCCTTTTTTGAAAGATTGCAAAGGCTCCAGACAAACTGAAACACATACCTATGCTAAGAATTTTGCAGTGTTTTATCAGTAAAACCTGAGTCAGGATCTGTCATTACCTTTGGAAGAGTGCCCACAGAAAATGCACAGGATTGAAAAATGAGAAAGCTAGACTAGTGACAAACTCTCTGGAGACTGGACACCTGCTGAAGTAGGAGATGGAGCACAATAATGACTCCAGATCTATTAAACTGGACTGGTGCACCTGCAGGTTGCTATAGCAAGGCTCATTCACTTGGCAAACCACAACCTAATTACACACAAGTGTCACAAAGCACTCTGGTGTCGTCAAGCATTTTCCAGCCTCATGTCCTTATCTGGAAACAAATGAGATTGAAGCAGTCTTGGGGTACTCTGTAAAGCAAAAAAGGAAATTCAGTCGGCTTGGAACCAAGTGCAAAGCCAAACCATTTACAGCAGAACAGAAGGGACCCAGAAAAACTGGAAGCTTTACAGATGAGAAATAAGACTGTCACAAGGTAATACATACACTTGATAAACTCTTGTTATGAGAACCCGGTACGTACAGTGCTACCTGACCCAAGATTTGCAAGAGTTCTTGCCTCATTTTTTTTTTTAGCAGATTAAAAAACTGTCATGCTGGTTTAGTCACACTAAGAATTTCTCAGAGGCCAAGTCCTAGCCTGCCAATTAGGATGTCACACATCCAAGCATAAACATTAACTACAAGCAGTTAATAGTCAGCTTTGCCAAAGTACTAAAGTTACTCACATTCATTTGAATGGGCATCTGACAACCAAGGGTTTGCATGTCAGTTTCAGAGTTCAAAAAACAGAGGGAATTTCTTAGGCTTCTGCGTAACTGCTGCTGGATTTGCTAGGGTGAAAAAAAAATTGTTCTTTTGTTTCACGCAGCCCAGTTAAGGATCCATGTTGTTCTCTAAGTGCCAGCTCTCAGTACTGCAGCTACTAAAAAAAGACTCTATTAAATCAGAATTAAGTTTTTGACCCTACAGTTACTGTCTTTGCTGTATCCATGCCTGTTATTTTCACAAACTTCAATAGACTTCATCTGCCTAGAATTTTTGTTTTCTAAGGAGCAAAATTACTTCAGATAATTTCCTTCTACTACGCTACCATTTTATTATAGAGTCCTAAAAACAGGGGGAGATGGAAGTCTTTTAAAATACCACACCATTATGTGAAATAAGAAACTGAACTTACCCCAGCAATGCACTCCTCCTGAATTCCCCTGGTGAATTGCTTGTCTTCTTTGATGCCAGATCTGTATGTGCCCAAAGTTTGCCAGACTGGGGAAGATTCCCCTAAGGTCTGACACATAGCAAGAGCCATTACACAGAAGGAGATCCATACTCCGTTTCTCACAGGGAAAGCATGAGGCAGTAAAAAGCCTGTATGTAGTCTCAATCAAGTTACCCTCTGACAGAAGCCTGGAAGTTGGTCTCCAGATGCTGCACCCTGCAGCAAGTTCTGCATGAGCAGATCATTCTATAGGACAGCACCCTGTGTCACTGAGGTGGGAATTAGCAAGAAGCTTAGTTTAAAAGCAGACTCTCTGCAAAACAATCTTATCTAAGTTTTCAAAAACTTGGACATTATTAACTCATGAACTGAATTAAATCTTTCACCTAACCCCTAAAAGAGGGGTTATTTCCTGCTGTGAATGACTTCACTTTCAGAGAAGCAGTGATGTACCTTGGTATGCAAGAGATTGTTCCACATTTTAGGTACAGCTGCACTGTATTGGCAGAGAGTCTGTTTTGAATGCATGTTAGAATGCAAGATCACAAAATTTATAAAAGCCATTATACTTAGCAAGAGCTTAAATACCAGGAGGGCAACTAAAGCAAGACTGTTCATCAGAGCTGGCAGCTTTGCTTTCCTTGAGAACTCAGTCACTCCTGTAATTAGATTTCTAGACTGAGGCTATTAAGGATCCCCAGGCTACCTCAACTCTCTACAGTCAGGAGCTGTTCCAGTATTTGATCTAGCACTTCACTGTGTTCCACCATCGGCTTGCACTTGCTGCTATGAAGTCAGAACACATTTTGAAGTTGACAGGATGGAAAGTCCTGCAGTCATACTAATCCTAGAGCTGGTCTTCAGTTCCAGCTGACTTACCTGAATTTATTTCAATTGACAAGGAACTGGTTACAAAATAGAAGTACTATTTTCCTGGAAAATGGCAAGTTACCTGGCTAATTCCTGCTATGAGTAAGTCTGGACACAGTGGAAATTTGCCCGAACTCATTAGCTGCTCAGCATTTCAAGCTGAGCTGTGAGTGCTGATCAGTACAAAGTTGAGTTTAGTATGTTACAGCAACACTTGGGGTACTCTGGCACCTATCAGGAAGGTGGAACTGCATCCCTTTGGCATTGCTGTCATGGTGTGGTGACCAAGAGAGACAGCATACTCGTGAGAATTGTGCCAAAGCACAGTCTGCTGTTACTGATTCCACAATCCTGACAATCTCCACTGGCTTGCATTTGAAGGTGTTTTGCCCTGTTACAAGCAGGACTCAGTATGAAAGGGCGTAGCTTACCAAAACCACTGCTACACTGACGTATCTCAGCAAAGACTCATTGCAGCACCTCGCTCCACACAGGACTGCAGCTCTCCCAGCCCGTGAATGAAAGCGTGTGTGAGCATGTGACTGCCTCCTGCAGCACGCCCTCCCCACGTGACAGCGTGTGCCGATGTGTCTGGTGAAGAGACCTCAACTCCCTTTACGTTACTTGCTCAGCCTTCCCCGTTCGTGCCTTGGCACGAGTCTCCCTTTTCCTGCCTGGCATCCTCAGTTGTCAGATTACAAAACCTAATGCTATGAGTGGTAGTGTATTACTACCAGCCAGTCCCCACACCCAAGATAGTAAGACTAGAACCACACAGTGGATACTGCAGTTTTACATTTATAGTTGGACTTTTATAATATTCAAGATTAGCACAAGATTCATAACCATAAATTATACATTGTTATCTAAGTACATAAAACGTTAATGATACATGTATTTGAAGTGGCACAAAGTAATAATACATCCCTGTTGGCATTCTCAAAGGAAGAGGTGGGTGATGGACACGCTGTTGATCCTACTGCAGCATAGCAGAACTGAGTCAGTGCACCCTGTTCGCTCAGGTGCTGCTGACTCTGCCCACCAGGCAGGGTCAGAACACGGTGTGGCAGGAAGCCAATGCCAGAATCAGTTAAAGGTGCAAATAAAAAGTCAGGATTATGGCCCTCCCTACTGCCTCCATACGGTAGCAGTGTGTCCCTCTCCCCAACCCTGACGCTGTGCTCTTGCATCTCCAGTGCTTTGGCAGCCCATGCACACTCCTATGTTCGCTTGCCACACAGAGCTGAGGTTTGTTTTAGTACCATTTAACGTCAATAAGTAACATGCTCTCTTCTTGTTAAACAAAAAGGATCTGGGAAGTGTTTGCTCTCTGGCATGAGAAGATTTATTTTCTTCAAGTCTCAGATCTACTCCAGAAAAGAGAACAGACTCCAACAGTATTGAACCCCAACAGCATTGAACTCCAACAGCATTACTGTCCAGAAAAGGAAACTTTCCCAATATTCCTCTAAACATTCAGAGCACAAATATTAGAAAAGCCCATTTTCTTTTGCACATAAGAATGCAAATAAAATGGGGTGGTCAGATGTACACAAGCTTTCAACAATTCATTATTAACGAGATGCTTCACTGAATTGTTAACAACCCTGCTACTTCAGTAGCTTCAGCTAAAGCTTTAACAACTTGGTGCCAGGCATTTTCCCAGCTGCCTTCAATGGGCTTTTCAAAAGAAAGAAAATTATGCTCTCTTCCTCCTGGCCTCAAGTAGTTATTGCTATATGAGTTAGTGAAATAGTGCCTTAACTTCAGACAGGAGTCTCACAATGTCATTAACAAAAGCTGCCTTTCAGAGGTTGAAATGTAACCGGACAATAATCAATAAATAACAGCAACAGGCATCCCTGCTGAAGTCTCCTCACTGAGCTGGGCAGCAAGTGTGTTCAGCCAACAGAAGGTCATCTGTGCCTTGTACACTTCTTGGAGAAGTTAAAAAGGGACGGGAAGGAAGAGAACAGAGACAGTGAAGGTCTGTCAGAGAGCTAGTTACATATTGAAACCATAAACAGGCGGCTGGGTGAATCCTGGTGCTGTGTATCCATAGGGGAAGTTTGCCTGGGGAGGTACTGCACTGGGGCCTGCTGTTAACATCAACTGCTGGCCTAGAACAGCATGAGACAAAAAGAAAGTTAGTTTAAGATCCGAAGCTTCCCTAATGCTAGCTGTACTGTGTGACAGGATTATTAAACTTTAGCTAAAATCAACCCCTGTGCAAGCACACACCAGCAAGTCATGCTGTTGCCCAACATGCGCCATGGACTGGGCACCCAATGCCACTGCTCTTGCTGCCAGGAAGCTACAAAAGCAAGGCAGGACTCAGAGGGAAGATGAATATCAATTGATCCTGAGGTCATGATAAATGTGGCTTGTTTTGAAGAGACCATACTGAAAGCCAAACTGGTATTATTTAACCCATGCATGGTCAGATCTAAAGAATAAAGCAATTCAAGCAAATAGTTAGGTCTATTAGGTTTCACAGTCTGGAGGGTGCTGCAGAAGGTCTGAACACACCTTGACAGGTTTGTTTTCATCACTAGGACCACACATGCCTCATGCATCTGTTAAATTCAGGTTAACAAACCAGTCACATCCTTCCCTTACCAGCCACTTCTAGGTGCTTGTTAGCAGAATGCCTCTTCAGAAGGGCTTCTAAAATAGCATCACGCTTGAGGACAGCCATGGTGTTTTGGCTGCACATGTCTTAAAATGCGTGAGCTAGAAAGCCAGTCTGCCTTTCTACTTGGAAGAGCAGAAAGCAGACACATTCCTCAGACAGGAATAAGAAGAGGAATTTTCATGCTCTGTAAGTCATTCCTGGGGTTGGCAACACCCTGGTATCCCCTGTCCTATAATAAGAGATTATCCATACTGAAACACAATTCCTAAGGTAGAGCTCTGAGCCATGTAAGAGGAGCAATACTTTAATCTGAAGAGCAGAAGTACTGTAAGAGTGAGATGTCACTTCAACAACTTACGCAGTTCATGGAGCAAAGACAACCATTTCAATTACTATCTAGCTGAAACCAGTTTTCTTGGATACAAAGTAATCATGTAAGCTGCCTCCACAAAGAGAGACCAGAGTGACAACAGGTAATCAATTAAAACCTACCAAATACTATTGGAGTGGGTTCAGTTACTTGTTCCTCTTCTTTTCTTAGGCTTTCAGAAGCATCAAGTTTATCCACCTACATTGAAGTGAACAGGAGATTTATGAAGGCCTTGCCGAACAATTGCACCATTGTGTGAAGCTTTTCATGCCTGGTACCTCAACTATCAAGTGCTCCTTTTTAGTCCAAGTTGGAGACTATTGAAGTCTGCCTATTCCCAGCAAGCTTTGTTGTAAAACTGACTTCCCAATTCTTTTAGCTGGTGTATTGCAATAAGCAGCAACTCTCAAATACAGATTACCTTCAAAGGTAAACTCATTACCTTCAAAGGAAGCACCTTCTGGGGGCCTATTCTAGTCACTGCTAACTATGACCCAGAACTCAAACCCATCAGACTGACCATCATCTCAAATGGGCCTAATCTACACTTCCCTATTAACCTGCAATTCCTCTCCCCTTCAATGACAGCTCACAGGTATTTGCTATTCTAGGCTCATGACGTTTGACCTCATCTAGGACTACAACCTAACCTGGCTGCAAGATACTGGTTTAACCATATTGGTATTCACAGAGACTTCCTCCAGGGGAAACTCTAGAACCATCATGTAAAGTGGTCTAGTAGTATCAGCTTTATACAGATCTCAGTGCTGTGCCTGAAGCACATAAAGCTCTGCTCATGCTAAACAAATTTGTAGAAGTCCTACAGTAATGCAGGAGCCCTGAACACAACTTCAGATTGCTCTCCACACCCATAATCTAAAGAGCAACAGTACCTTCCTTCTCAGGTTTAACAAGAACCACTTGAGAAGAGAACCACTGAGAATGAAGACTACAAGGCATAAAAGTCACACGGCTTCACACCCTGGTACAGGCAGTACTAATATCCTGGGCAAACCTACATTTAGCCCAATGCTATATTTCAGCGGTTCCTCACCTTCCTTTCCCACTGCAAGAATCCTATCTGGTCTGAGAACTGCTTCAAGAGGGGTCTCTATTACACTTCAGAGATGTTATTCAGATACGGTGTTTAACAGTTTCCTCAACTTTTTGAGGACTGCAACTCAAATTGACAACTTCAGTGGCAGCAGGTCTTTTACTGGTTCATTTATAACTGTCAGCCCAACAGCTCTCCAGCATAACACTAAATACTGGTGTTACAAATGCTATCCAAATTACTATGGATCAAAGCAACTGACAGCTACCCGTTTCCAACTACCTGTCCTGCTCTATTTATCCCCGGACTCGGCTCTCTCGGGTTTCCCTTTCCCTGGCACCGTCCTACAGTGACTCTGGCCAGCAGCGCAGCCCTGCCCTCAGCTGGGCAAACAGCAGGAATGCCGAGAGCAGCCATCCCAAACAAGGGATGAGCAGCTCCGGGAAAGCCAGAACACATCTGCTCTGCTGCCCAGAACTGGTTCCAAAGGTTTCCAGGTGCGTGTCATTATACTCTGTGTGCCTGACCCCTTCTGGGACAGAGGCTATTCTGTGCTTTAACATTTTTTTATGCAGAAAAGACAGGTAAGTCCTGGAAGATGTACACACCCCACCAAAACTAGTCTATTCTTTTGTGCTTTTGAAGTTAGTTACATGACAATTTTAGACATACCACATTTATAAAGCCCATTCTCCAATTCCATGTTTTGCAGTTAATTCAACAGACTAAATTAGTTTCACTGTAAACCACTTTCACCATGCAGATTTTCCTTCTGGCAAGTTATCCCATATTTAGTACACATGATTACTTGTAAATCCAACCAGCAGTTAAAAATAAATTATTTTAGACCTAAACCTCACACGGAAGAGTTCAGGTAAACTTGTGTGGCAAGTTTCTCCTGAGTGAAATATGAGGAGTAGGAGATTTTTAAGATCTGTGCAAGTACTTTCATCATACCAACAGGCAAGAAGTTTACAGAAGCTTCATGGCACTATTCAAACTCATCATCACGCCTGAATTACTGTACACTTTGGTAATTTACAGCATAAAAAGCAACTTGCCCTTGGAACACATCCTGGTACATGGCAAGTGCTTTTCTTTGTTAATGAACAGCATCCTCCTTGCCACAAGATACCTAATACAGTGAAAAGGAGCCCAAACTAAAGCCCTCCTCAAGCACTTGTTTTTGTTTCCCATGAAGAGGAGAAAAGTCTGGTTGGATTTTCAAGTTGCTTGTGAATAGTTATCCTTTTAGCATTAGAAAGTGAACAGGAAATGAGTTAGAGCTAAATTACACTGCTCTTCTGGCAGAAGCTACAGCTAGATTCCTGTAAAAGAAACCTAGGATATTGAGGGACACAAATGAACACAGAGAGTTTGAAATCAGAGTGTCACCTTATAGAACAGTCCATCAACCTGCAAGAAAATTCAGAGGGCAATACTTAACATGACTTATTAGAAGCAACCTAAAGCAGTCACTTTTATATTGCTCATTTTAATGAAGTTCTTTACTGTGATGTCCTATGCAATCCTACAGCCTTCTAAGGCAAGATGTTAGCTTAGTATCTTAGAGCTGTTTGAGACAAGCATTTCAGGATCACACATGATCAGAATCTCTCTTCTCTCAGTTGAGGACCAGCTTTTGATATCAGTATTGTACAACCAGACTATGCACCTAAAGTTCTGTTTTCCATTTAAAAAAACTAAGCACCTTCAGCAGTCTACTCCTATGGCTGATAATAGGAATAATGTGCACTATTAGTTACTCAAAAGCCCTATGCTCTTTTTACTCTAGGAAATAAGAGTACTTTACTTTCATAGTTACACAAAGACAAAAGTGATATATGTGTTGTCTTCACCAAGTTTACACTCCATCAGCTATGGAGCTGCTGTAAGAAGCACAGCTGCTTAAGTCTACTGCTAAAAGCAGTTTAACTAGACCTCCTCAAGTGCCAAGGCATCTATTTATAAACTTTGCTAGCTAGCCTGGAGTGATGAAACCCACAGAACTTCAGGAAGACTTAGTCTATGAGGAATGGTAACATTCCAAATATATGCAAAGAGCTCTGGTTTACACAATGCTAATCATACAGCAAACTAAAGTCTTAGCTTCTTAGCCTATGCAATACTCACTTTGGTAAGGTACTCTCTCATCACTTGGATGAAATAAGGCATTGCAAAGTCCATGATGTTATGTCTCCATGCCAACTCAAGGACTACATCTGGGTGCAGCAAGTCATAGCACGTGAACAGGCAAGCTGCAAAGCACTCCTGCTTGCCTTCTTCCAAGAACCACTGGAGCAGCTTCTCAGCCAGCTCTGCATCTTTGGACTCTGCAGCATACTGCATAGCATCCTACAGAAGAGAACAACAGTTAAGCTTGACCTTTGCTTGTCAACATCTTGCTTTACATCTTGCATGCATGTTATTGCTAGCTAGATAAGCCAGGTATTTGGCATACCACGAAGTTAAGTCTTTAACAACACCAGGCATGTTCTGTAGGAGGCACGGTACCATACACAACAATTCTGAGGCAAGCCAGATACTTTATTAACATTATCCAACAGGTTTCCTACAGACTATGCACAAAGTGGCCTGTGTGAACTCACTACAGGCTTGAAGAGCTTACCAGCGTAATTGCGTTTCATCTGTACCCTTGCATGAGCCTATGACTTGAGTTCTATGGAGAATGTTCCATACTGATATAGGTAACTGTACAGATGCCACTGATTGACAGAGACAGATCCCCAGATACAGGACAACATTATGAAACTAGATTTAAGACATGGGTTTGAAACTACAACCACTTCTGCTTTAAGAGTCTTTTTCTTCAAGTGAAGGACTACTAATTAGAACTCCAGATTTGAAACTAACAAACATTCAGCATCCAAGAGATTTATGCTTCATAGCCCAGACTTCTCAGCCAGTGTCATTAACTCACCTTATACAGCCGGTCTTTCTTGCACAGCTCCACACTCTGTTTCCAGCGGTTGTTACCCTTGTACAAGTACGCTGCAATACGCCTAAATTCAATTAGTTCATGCTTTTCCAGACGCTGAGCCAACGTTATGTTATCAAAGTTGTCATAGGCATCAATGGAAGCTCTCAAACCCTGTTGAAAGAGAGTTGTTACACGTGCTTCCAGACAGCAGTAGGTGAGAATTACAGTGGAGAAGCATCTAATCATGGTGCACAAGTATTTCAGTTCTGCCAGCTGGACATTGATACTACAGCTACAACTTCTTTACCTAAGTGTTTCATGCACCTCTCCAAAGGATATTTTCTAATGAAGCAAGACATAGTGACTCCAGACAGAAGAGCTAGTTACCTTTAAAAGACAAAGCATGTCTTCAAATAGCAGCCAATGGGGCCAGATGCAAATTTATTTACAGAAGTGCTGCCCACTAAGTACACACCTGATACTGACCTTTGTGAGGTCTGTTCTGAGAAAAAGACCCGTGGCACCTGCTTTTTTGCAAATCATTGATGTCTCAAGACTCCTGCCTGCAAAGGGCCTGACTGCACACCCTCTCCCTGTTGCATTGGAGAAGTGTTATCTTCTACTCAAGGACATTACTGTGTCAGCAGCTTTTTTGTCAGAGGACCATCCCTCAGGCTTAACAATCTGGTTTTTTGGGGCTCACCTGGAAATCTTCCTCTTCCGTTAAAAGGTTGTTTAGAGCTTCGTTAACTCCTTTGTTGTTGTGGTTCTGGACTGAACGCAGATAAGGCTTTACTAGAAGTAGCTGATTAACCTGGAAAGAAGATGTTTCCAATAGAAGATTAAGTATAGCAATCCTGACACTGCATTCTCCTGAAACAGGTTCCCGTTTGTTATTACAAGAGTTTGTGTTTATTGTCAAAACCCTTCAGACACCGTATCTTGTATTGCCAGAAGTAAAATAAAACAGTCTCCATGCAACTCTTCCTGCATTTCCCATATCAAGCCTGGACTGGGCTGCTTCTCAGTCCCTTACACTGCAGGCAAAGCTACCCAACAGATGTCAACTCTGTTTTCCAGCCAGAACCTCGAGTATCTTAACTTGAGCAATAGGATTTTTTGTTGATCTACCACCTCCCAAACTCACCTTTGAGAAAAAATTGACTGTCCTGGTGTGATCCAGTCGTGGAGATAATACAAGCAGGAGATCATTGATCAGGAGAGGTTTGTAGTCTAAGTAGAACTGCAAGGCTTTGTAGTATAGCTCCACATTGGCCACCTGCATGATTGAACACTAGTTAGTACTTCAAACAAAAGCAGGTCTAAGGTGCTAAGTTCAGACCACTTAACTCAGCACAAACTTTATGTGACTCCCACTAAACAACAGCTTAAGTTTCCTTCTAGAGGTCAGAAGTTTTACATTTATGCAGAATTCTTGTTCAATCTTATGACTGCTTCTTGTACCATCTGCTTCCAGACAGTGAACAGGCTACCAGGAGCATTACAAACCAATTCTAATCCATCCACTGAAGAGCTCCTGGCACAGGCAGCCCACTACAGTTAATATGACCATTTTTCGACTCCTGAAGCCAATGAAGACTGTAGCCTTCCAAAGTCTTTAAACTGGTTCCTTGAAATCCAAGACCAGTAAGAATGTACTCAGTCTCAAATCTTGTTTAAACTATTCCTTGATTCACTATTCTCTGCTGTACTCATGGGACTGCCCACCCCATTTCTCACACTGAAACAGCTGGAAACATGCGCAGGAATCTTTCAAGAACAGTTACAGCCTCAGACTGAGACAGCAGTCAGCTCAAAGGTATTAAGGAGGTTAGGCCTCTTGCTCGTGACCTATGATCCTGAGCAGCCTCTGAAAACATTCTGTATAGCTGCTGCCACTCAACACAGTGTGCTGCACAGCAGAAAAGAAACAGTGTAATATCAGATTAATTCTTTGTGCTAAACTGACTGGAAATTGTTTCAAGTACAGCAGAAAAACTGAGTAGTAGCTTAAGCAAACTATTTTCTAAACAGCAGTTCTGTCGTGCATTTTTGCCTCATCTTGAAAGAAGCTTTCATCACTTTGCTTCAGTTAACTAGCTACTTACCTTGGCAATTATGTCTTTAAACTGGCCTTCTTTCCAGGCATCAGTGGGATGATTCATCATAGTAATTATTGCATTGTCATACTCCTCATACTTGTCATAGAGGAATACAAGTTCTGCCCAGAGATGAGCTTGTTCTGCAGCTCTGAGCACCTAGCAAAATAAACAAAAAAAATGCTCCAGGCTTGATTCACTGGCAGCTTCCCACCTTCACTTGTAGCTACTTTACTGCATACCTTTGGAATATTAACTCTAGACCAGAAAAGCTCCAGATGTTCCCTCATTTTCTGAGGCTTGAATTTGGAGTATAAGATGGCAAGCTCAGTAAACATCCCCATGTGAGCACGCTCTAGGCCCAAAGCAGCTTCCAAAAGGGCAATCAGTTCTTCAAAGTAGCCACGATCCTAGATGTTAGGAAAATAAGGATTAATAAAGCTTGCTAAAATGCATATTTACTTAAATTCAACATGCTTTGATTTTCTCTCCAATTGAAAGTGCTTAGATTCTAAGACATTATTAGAGTGAGGCAAGAAAATTATAAAAGAAGGGACAGTGAAAATTATTACCAGTCCATTTACTACAGAAAAAAATGCACATCGCCACTGGGAAGTGAAGATAAGAGGAAAAATGACTTTAAGTATTAGCCCCTAGGGTATAATTTTTTTTCTGTGACCACTTTATTAGCAGATACAAGTATGCTGTATGAGTCTTCTAGAATATTAACGGTGGCTGACCTGATAGTAACTGATCAGCTCCTCAAGTTCATCAGCATGGATGACTATGTGTAAGCCACAGATCTGTGCCAAGCGGAATTCTTTTCCATCCACACAGGCGAAGCAGACCTGTAATGACAGTCAGGAAACAGTTAACAGGACAAAGCTTTACCAAATTTGAGGTTTACCAACAGCTCCAAACAGGTATTTCCATAATACTTGTTCTAGAATTAAAATCTACTACTAAAACCCACAAGTTTAAGTTACCTCCTTCCAAGTCCTTGTGCTATTGGCTTTGCGGCCACTGTCCACTGCTGCCTGATACTCCCCAAGGTGCACCAAGGTAGATGCCAGGCGAGCAAAGTTGGATACGTTGTTATAGAGAAGTTTTGCCGCTTCATACATCCCCTCTTCATAACAGCGATCACCGACCTGAATTAGGAGTCCAAGGTAAACATGGGTACCAGAAAGAAAGAAGGGTCAGCCAAGCACCAAGTCACACTTGGGAACTGTGGATCAAGACATACCTGTTGTATATGGGCATTATTGGGGCCACTAATAAACTCTTCCAGTTCTGACAGACGATTAGTTTTTGCCAAAGCAAAAATAAGTTCTGTCTCTACATAAGACTCTCTAGCCTTCTTCCTGGCCATCTGTAAGAACTTGACTAGGTCCTCCCAGTTATCTGGAAGAGAGCAGAGATATTTAAGGTCCTGTGTTTAGTCATTCTGTATTGTTTACCTTGCCCACCTTAGGGACAGTTTTCACTAGCAGGCTCAAGGCTCTCCTCTACCACGACAGTAAGCCATTTGCACTTGAGTTATGGAATTCTCTGTCAACACCAAGTCACCTTCAGGTAAGGCTGGACTTCCTACTACTGTTCTGCAATCCAACTGGCAAGCAATTCTGCCACAAACAGCTAAATAAATACATTATACTTAGTGATACTTTAGGTAACGGTCCAAATTATCTCCACAGAGACATCTATGTTTGGTGTAGCAAGACAGACAACCTTGTTGACAGGAATCTCACTTAACATTGACACATCCATTCCATGTACTGACTGTTCCCATTTCCTCTGAAACAGAATTCATAAGTCTCAATAGTCCCTGCTGCTCAATGTAAATGCAATAACCTAGCTCATATCCAAGCAATTTGAAGATGCTTTGCCTTACCATTTCTATTAGCTGCCTGAACGACTTCCATGTAGGCAGATGGATCATCTGCCTTTATATAGGAGTCGATGGCTTCCTTCACCAAGTCCTTCTGGAGCTGTGCTCTGGCCAGCTGGCTCCACACTGCTGGTTCATTACATCTCTCTGCAAATTCATAAGCACGGTCTAAGTTGCCAATGTGCTCAATCAGCACCTGTTTGAAATTGAAGTTAGTCGTTAAAAATCAAAGTTCTGCAACACTGTCCTTTCTAACACAACTCTTTCTTCAAGTGCATACACTGCTCTGTGTAAGCAGTATGAATCTAACTGCTCCTAGAACAGCCATTTCTGTCCAGGGAAGCATTCTACACCATCATGCAGGAGCCACAGCTCACCTGAATGGCTGAAGTATTGACATCGAATTTTCTGAATATAGCAAAGGCTTCCTCATATAGCTCATTACTGATGGCAATGTTTGCAATATCTGGGGCATCATAGTTATCCAGCCGATTGATATATTCCATCACTCGGGTGCGGTCAGCCTTAATGGCAGTCAGGATCAGCAGATTCTGGAGATTCCTTTGGTTAACAGAAGGCATAGGCTATAAGCAGTGCACAGCAACACCTGCTTAAGTGACATGGATTGTACATGTGAAAAAATAAACCCACTTATTGTCACTAGCAACAACCTTTCATTCCCAGATTCAGAAGCACTGACATTGGTCTTCAAAAAGAGATTGCTTACCAATATCAGTGTTCTCTGTTCTCAACACATCACTGCAAATTGCATAGTGTGAACTAGCTCTGTTCTTCAAGCACAAAGCACTCTAAATTCTAGCTCTTCACCTGATTATAAACACTGAAGAGTGCTTAGGTCTTGCAACCGAGAGGCCCATGATAACCTGGATCATTCACAACCTAAACAAAGGCACTGAATAGGCTGAACTTGAGGACAAAGCTCTCCTCTTACCTGTGTTCACTGAATACAGAATTATCCAAGACAATTTTTTCCAATAACTCAATCAGTTCATTTGGCAGATCAGCAGTCATGAAAGCTTTCACAGTTACAGAAACTTCCTCTGGATCCTGTGTCTCTGATAAAGCTGTTTGGACAACCTAGATCCAAAGGCAGAAACTATTGTTTTCCCCAAGTTAGATATTTGTCAATTTTTCAAGTTATTTGTCCAGTGAACTACAAATTAAAGCTTCAGAAATTTCAGAGTATTTTGACAAAGACAGCAAGAAACAGCTATTAGCTGTATCTCATATAGAAGTAAAGTCATATCTTACATCTGTAAGGGAAACAAATTCACAGAAGGAAAGTCATTCTCCAGGACAGAAAAAATATCTTACTGGTAGCTATATCTTCTGACCATGAAGGTCAGAATCAATACCAGCCACTCCAACTCTTACAAACTTCTATATGGTTGAGATGAGGCCTTAAGGGACCTTGTGGGAGAAGAGTGCTACTTTAATGCTCCATAAAGTTTCTGAGACATCTTGAGGTCTCCACACATTGGAGTTTAGCCTGTTTGCTGTACCTGGTCAATAAGCTGCCGCCTGAATGGGTTGTTTTCTTCCAGTACATTTGCCCAGAGCTCAGGGTCCTTCCTGCGCACCAGATAGCGAGCCTCACTCTTAAACAGGGAGTTCTCATTGCACACCTGAAGGAGAAGTTACAATTATCTGCATTATTGTTAAGGGTCAGTACAAAAAGACATGTTTAGCTAGCTATGAACCAGACAGTCTAGAAGACTGACTAGAACTGATTTCTGAGCAATGCTAAATGCCACAGACAAGTTCTTACCCAACCTCTGATCTGGAAGGCTCATGGAGAAGGTCTCCAGCAGAATTTCTACAGCTTCTCTTGGTTTTGCCCAACACACCACTATTTTGACAGTAGCTTCACAGTAACTATTTGCTTCTGTTTGAAGTCAAGACCTGCAGAAGCCTGAAGAACTTAAGTTTTAAATCTAGAAAGGGGAGCCACTTGCCTGGGCAGTGAGGAATGGTGCAGGTGTTTAAAGCTAGAAGTAGGTTATGCATTTGGTGTCATTAGCTTTACATGTGTTCATGAGTGTCCAGAATAGCAAGTGGCTTGGATTCTCTTGCTAGGGCGCCAAGGGTACAGAATGAATGTGAAATTCCTTATAGAAGTGCACCATGGAAGAGTTACAAGTCAGGATCCTAATAGCACCACGAGCTTCAATTTCCAGCTAGAAGACTAGAAACCTGAAGGCCTAAGTCATCTTACGCCAACAGCTCACACTGCTAGTATCCAAATAAGCCTGTGGAATCTCAATTACTGTGCTGTCAGCAAATCAGTACTGGCACAATTTTGCTTTATGCTTTACATTTATCAGTTGCAGGAATTGACCCTTCTTCTAGGAGACAACAATGCCTCAAAAATAATTCTTACAGGAAGATCTTTTCTCCATAACCAGAAACACTTTCTCGGAACATCAGTTCAGGGAAGAAACTGGTACAGACAGGCTTTTATGGTTAACCAGAATGGTACAGTTTATCCTAGCACTTTCCTAGCAAACAACTCAAAGCCACCCTCGTATCCTGAAATAAAGGAGACAAATGTAGCCAGCCTTTTTTAACAGCTATAGTGGAACTACTGCTTCAAAATTAACTGCTTCAGGCTGGAAAGTCATCCACTTTCACTAGCAAGTCTGGATTATACTACCATTCTAATGCTCACAGCTGACATTCTCTGCATATACCAGTATGGAAGTGCAGGTAGGAGGAGAATGTTTTTCTCAGCAGCCACAAGCACTACTGGCTTTATCTGGCATTAAGCTCTGGTGTTCACATTGAGACTAGAAAGTGTTTGAGAACCCTGAGAATTTCACTTGCCCTTGAAATTCTGAGGGATGTTCTAAGAACAAGAAGATAGGAGAGGAATGCTATTGGACTTAAGTCCTTGTAGTTAGACTGTCAACATTTATTTTCCCCATTTCTGGTTAAGTATTAGAGCAACTCCATGGGTCAATCACAACCAAGGAAAACTACGAGCTCTGCTTTAGTTCCAGGGAAACTTTTCTTTCGCTGTAGACTCAGGCTAGATGACAGCCTGGTCCTTCTGCTGAGCCTTCAAGGCTCAAAAAAATCAAATTAAAAAAGCTTTAATGGTAGGCATATTCATTACCTGTGCCAAATAAATTAATTTCAAGCAGAATCAGTGGATGAAAGACATGGATGGTACTTCAAAGTTGCAGTTATACAATTTCAGTTTGGACATACAGCATAAGTTCTTCCCATCAGCATAAGAATTACTGCCTCCATATAGAAGAATCCCACCTGCCTCAACTCCTGAGTGAGGCTGCAAGACAGGATTCTGCAAGTGTTAGACTAACAGCCAGACAGGCTTCCACTTCAGGCAGCAAGTAGTTCTTTTAAGCATGTTTATAAATGCAGTTTTGCTAACCTTTATGAGCTCCAGATCACACTGCCCTCTCTCATAAGCAACGCAGGCCAGATGAGGGTCCCTCTTTTCACAATATTTGCCAACTACACGGCTGTCATAGTAAGGATTCTCGCGAAGGAAGCGCTCTGGATTATTATTACTGTCAATGTAGATTTTGGCCAAAGCATTATGAGTCGCAGGTTCTTCACAGCCTTCATGAATCCTTGATTCAAGCCATGGCAACAGCAACTTAAGCCTTTGAAGAAGCAAACATTTTAGGTTTATAAGTCAGACTGAGGTAGGTTTGACAGCTACCACTCAGTACCCGGCCTTCCCTTCTGCTGGTCAAACTTAAAAGCAAACACAGACCAGCCAATTATCTTTTAATGAGTCTTAAATGAGCGGAGGCCAGATCTGCAGTTTAACACCAGAGAAGGTTGCAGATACCCTTAGTTTTACAGTCTCTCAACTCCTGTTGTATTACTGGCAGTTCACACCTAAAGCCATTTGTTCATTTTACAGGTAGCTAGAAACTAATTACAGAAGCTGCTGTGTGCCTACAGCTAAACTGTCAAGACAGTTTGATCCAAATTTACTCCGAAGGCACATCCCATGGCTGGCTGTACAGGAGTGTTCAAAAGCCATGTTATACATCATACAGGGCAGTCAGGCATTCCTACATGACCAAAACAATTAAAACACTGACTAGCAAATTTGAACTGTTTTTGTATAAGGAAAGACAGAACAGTATTAGTACTCTATCATTTAATAAAACTGCATCCAATTCAGTTTGTGTATAGCAAGGTCAGGGAAGCCCAACATTGGTGCCTACAGATGCATTTTTATTACCGATTTCTTTTTTCCACTTCAGCCACCAGCTCATCTGTGGAGAACTGCCCTCTCACCACCATGATCAAGTTCTTGATGACATCTTCAGAACAATCTACATCAAGAAGCCCTCCAACCACTGCTGGTATACGGCTAGGATTCACCTAGAACAAGCCACCACCATTAAAATTAGTTATTAGCATTACTAATAATGCACCCTCAGTCTTCCACATGGGGAGTTCTAGATAACAATTTCAATTATGCTTCAGAGCAGAGAACTTTGGGTAACTAACATTTGTATATACAGTCCAGGAATAATGTTTTCATGATAGATAAAAGGCTTATTGAAGAGCCTCTGCACTGGGACAGAGAGCAGAAAAAAGACAGTCGATTATGCTATAGTCTACTAAGTAAGCTCCTTATAATGAAGTAAAGAGCAAGTCCTTACCTTCTGTACATAGATCTCGATGTACTTCTGCAGGTTATTGCGATATAAATAGAGCACCAGGTCATGAACAAAGTCAAACCGATCACAGACAATGATCAGAGGAAGCTGATCTGTGAGCTTTGCCTCCTGTATTTTTTGCAAAAGGGAAAAAAGTGACAAAAGATTAACCACAGCCATGCCAACTAAACCTTCTTGGTATTTCTCTCCATTAGAAAGCTGTAGTTCTGCTGCTAAGCAAAATATACAGAAGATCTTTCAATCCCCTGGGCAGAATATGTACCTTCAGAAAGTTCTTCACTCGTTCTGGGTTATAGCAGTTACTTTCACGGCAGATTCTTTCCACTTCCTTTATCTGACCAGTCTTGCAAGCTGCCTGGATGTACTTGAAGTGAACATCTGGATCCTGGCTAAAGTTTACAATGGAACCCAAGAAATAGAACAGTCCTGGAAAGAGTCACATGTGTTTAACATTGTTAGAAGTGAAGCAAGTGAAGGCTCTATGGGCTTCAGTTTGTCACTTAGTTCAGCCTTGCTGAGAGAGTAGCTTTCAGTCAACTGCAGGGAATATCAGAAGGATTCTTTTCCCTTCTTTCAGGTTTCATCTTTCTTTCTGATCTTTACTTAAGAAGTTAATTTATCTAGAACAAAACTACCCCTAGAACTCACTGTGATGAGCTCACTGGGATAAATGTATCCTAAGATCCAGCCATGTGAAAAGGACCTCTCCCATAAAAGCTACAATCCTAACTATAGCTTCAATCAGTCAGTGCTTCCAAGTAAGCTGCTTCCCTCTAATACTGTACCTTCATAGCTTTTGAAAGATTCAAAAAGCTCCACAAGAGACTGGGTGCCAAGCTGTTCATGGTATTTAGAAGCAACTTGCACACAGAGCTGTAGGTTTTGCCTAATGTTGGCTGACAGCATCGCACGCAAACACTCCACAGAGTCTTCAACTGAGAGAGAGCCAAAGAAGTTCACAAGCCACTGCAAAGAGACGGAAATTTTACTCATACAGGATTTGACTGATTTCTAAGATGTGCCAACTAGACAGTTTATACCCCAGCTACTAGAGAGATGTCTTCCATGCAATAAGAACAAAGACATAAAAAGAAATGCTCACTGTATTTACAACTACAAAACTGCAGTTTGGAAATAATATTTGTAACACCCACCTGGGAAACTGAGGTCCGATTTAAGCCACTGAAAGTACAGATTACAGCTGAATCGTTACCCGGACAAACGTTCTTGAATCATAGCTATGTGTGCTAATTCAGTACTTACAACCCATCTTACAGCAGATGCAGAAGTGCTAAAGACTGTTCACATCACTTTCTTAACTCTGTACAACACTTACCTCAGGATTCAAGAGGTGAGTATGAACAACTGCACGTTTAATATCATAGAGATCCGTGTAGTGCTCCAAAGCTCGCTGGAGCAAGCCTGCCTTTTCACACAGCTGGGCAACATGAGCACGATCATAGTGCGTAAACATTTGGTTTCCGAGAATGGCATCTGCAACCTAGGAGGTTACATTTCATATTCAGACTGTCAAGAGAATCACAGCAGCTTAGCCTACAAGTTGTTGAGAAGTCACAGCAGTGACTTAGTAGTCTTTCATGCTACTAAACGACTTACAGATAACAGTATCAGACATCCTATTCTTGTGCAAGTCTAGTACTGTCTCTCCCTTTTTGGAGGAACTGGGTCGTACCTGGGGAGCATGAATCAAGTTCATTTCCAGGAGACGGGTCTGAAGGTGGCCTTCTGCAGGGCGGTTGTTTTTCAGGGCATCCAACAAAAAGGACGTGCATTGCTGCAGAAGACTGTGCTCCATGAACACGTCCACAATCTGTCGAGATTGGTCAAGTTAGAGAAGAGGGGGTCTAGATACACATATGTACATTTTTCTGCGTATACAAAAAACCTGGCTAGACAGGCTATCACAGCACCTAGCATGCTGCATTCCCTTGTTTTCATACTATTACTACCATGGTAATAAAGAGACAAGTTTCACGTGTTTCCTTTTTCTCTAGAATGGAAGAAGTACATTACTCTGAGCTATTATCCCAGACTTTGCCACCCACTCTTAGTTCTACCACAGCATGCAAAGCTCATCTCTTCTCTCTTATTGGGATAGTTGCTAGAAGAAATGCCAAGACTTTCCAAGTAGCTTCAGTTACTTAATAATGCAAAGTGTTCCCTTATTTCTCTGTCCATTTAACAAGAAACGGCCAATGGCAGCCAGAACTGAACTTGGGTTTATTTGTTCATATTCCTGTAAATTCTCTGCATGAGGAGATGTATGCTCCATTAGAGACAACAGTAGGAGAGCAATACTCTATTGTTTAGAGTAAGCTTGTGGCAGCTTTACTATCAATAAACCACAAGAAAAAGCCTCCACAAGAACTTGAGAACACCCTTGCCTCTAAAGACTCAATGATGACCAAGCCTGACTAGACTATTTAGTCATTTCTCTAATCGAGATGATGAGAGATCTGAACAAGCCTGACCAGTCCCCAGAATGGTACTATGCCATTACCTCTGTCTAGAAAGAGACCAGTACTCTTGTTGTAGGCATCACCTGGTTAATGTTAGCCAGTGGCTCCTCATCCTGCACCAGCATCTGAGAGAACTGCAGGCCTTGTTCTGGGCTGACTCTCATCACACTTCTCAGCAGGAAGATCCAGTCTGGGGTATAGCCAACCTAGAGATTTCAGAAACAGTCATGCATATCTAGGAAGCTTCACACTTCCGTTAAGCCTTCAGATTCTTTAGCATAGAGACTATCAACTGCTGTGAGCTTGCCATGCCCATACCCCATCTGCCAGGAATTCTCAGACAAAAGCATTTCTTGTCTGTTGACACAGAAATTCAGTATTCACCTACTTAGTAACTGAACTTGTGCCAGGGCAATTCTCTGGCTAGGTAAGAAAACTGCCTGGAACAAATTTTTCAACAGCCTAAAGCACTACTTATCAAGTCCTAAACTTAAAAGAGGACATTAGGCAATTTTTCTTTCTTTTATGGATTACAAAATAACATCTGAGGAATTTAGGAAGACTCTTATCTTTATTCTGTAGAATAAGCTTAAACCAGTCCATTAATTTGATACTTCATGAAATTCTGGATGTTTTGAAGTTTATTTTTTTGCAGACTGTTTAGCCCGTAGTAATACACTATGATTTGCACAATGTACACATTAAATGTATGACAGAGCCTGCCGTATGTGATAAATGATTTACCTTCTTAGCATACAGCACTATTTTCTGGAATTGACCAGTTTCAGCAAAGCACTGAATCACTTTGTTTGGCACATTAGCTCGAAGGTAGACGCTGAGCGCAAGGGTTGGGTCAGCCGTCTTCACCAAGTCTCCCAGCTCCTCTGAGCACTCCAGCTGAAGTCAGAAGTGGTAGTTTGTCAGGCAGAAGAATTCAGAGATGTAGCATCAACAGAAGTATTGTTCACACTCAACTGTCACAAGGTAACAGAAGTAGGCTAATGTCATGATGGAGCCTACCTTGTCTTCCTTCAGCCACTTCTCCAGGAGCTGTTTGCGGCCCTGCTGCAGGACGGGGCGACAGAGCTCCAGAGATTCAAACTTGTTCAGCTGTCCCTGGTCAAGCAATATTCCAAAGTACTGGAGCAGGGGAGAGGCCTGCCCAGGCTGAGCTGGTACACTCTGGAACTTCCTAATTGTATCACTGGTACGTAATATTCCCTGAATAGGCACAAGATAGAGAGAAGCAGTGCTTAATTAGTGAAAACCGAATCGCATTAGTAAGAAAAGCAGGTTTTAAGCTATAAACTGAAGTATCTACTGTTAAACCTTCAGGATAGAGACCATCAAACCAATGACTTTCTAGCAAGAAGTCAGTGGCCACAAAAAATTCCAGTCTGGTTAGAAACAGATAGCAGATGCTCCTTTATAGGATACATGGGAATGCATTAGTTAGAACCACTACCACAGTGCAGAGAACTAACACTGCATTTATGTTTTGAATATCAAGTTCTGAAATGCAAGTGAGCTAAGCAATCCACTAAGCTAAGGAAAATTTCCATGATTTCTTAGCTTTACCTTTGGAGTTATTTACCTTTGGTGCAGATGCAGCTACTTTAGCAGCATCTGCATAGTTTCCTTGAGCAAACAATGTGTTAAACTTTCTGGCAAACAATTCCTCTGCCCCAGCTAGGTTGCTACGTATAGCCATTCGCAGTCCTAAGTCGGGATTCTGGAGAACATTCGTAGCATAGTTCACTATGTTGTCTTCCTCAACACATACAGAAAGCACCTGGAAAGGACAAGAAGCACATTGA
Source organism: Oreocharis arfaki (assembly GCA_013398015.1). Lineage (NCBI taxonomy): Eukaryota > Metazoa > Chordata > Aves > Passeriformes > Paramythiidae > Oreocharis > Oreocharis arfaki. The sequence continues at coordinate 198,095 of VZRR01006739.1, read as the reverse complement.
GGAGTACTGTCCTTTCCACAACTACTATGAAATACAACAGCAGAATGGCTATGCAGCCCATCAGTGAAGGAGTAGATAATTAAAAAAAACAAGTTCCTCTCCAAGTAGTTCTGTACTAAGAGAGATTAAAAACTGATTAATCAAATAGTCACTTGCTCTCTTCCATGACATTTGTTGCATCAAGTCACTCATTAGGTTTGTTCCACTTCATGTGAACTTCAGAAGGCTCAGAAACAGTATGGTGGATTTGTTACCTGTCCTTTTTTGTTCACACCAATAATTCCTGAGGTAGGTTCATGAGGAGCTGTGACAAAGATAGTATCAGCACTAATACGATTCATGTAGATGCACACTCCAGACTCCAAGTCATACATGTGGATATATCCATACTTCGTGATCAGATAAATAACACCATGCTTAATTCCAATCTGCCAAAAGACAGGTTTTTATTAGTCAAAAGCAGTAAGACTGTAACACTTAAGACAGCTGTCTTTAGCCTAGTCACAAGAAAGTACTGCAGTGACATGCCTTTGTACTGACATTAAGAACAAATATAGCTTCGGGCTTCTTCCTTTCAGACTCAAAAGCAATGAACAGCTTTGCTGCCCATTTGCAGGCATAGCTCCAGTGAATAGAGAGGTTGAAGGGAAATTAAAATTCATCTGCAGCAAAGGACATACCCCTCATCCTAATAAGCTAAGCTGAGGAAAAAAGTTTGGGCATAATTAGCATTCTAGTCTAGATATGTCAGTACAAGTTTCCTTTCAGAAATACTAATGACATAATCCCATTCTCTTCCAACAAAGCCCACCCAAAGCACTGGCAGAATCTAAACCAAGCTCATCTACTGAGTACTCCATTTTATCTGTCAAGTCACTGAAACTGGGCAGGCTTTTGAGCCAAAATGGTCTTCAGACAATGAAAGTACTCTCCCCTTAGAACAAGTCTTTGGATGTTTTGTTAATTAAGCCTGAAGCTGTAGTATAGAGCCACATGAATCCTGCCATGCACGCACCTTAGTTTAGGGCATCTCTTGGTCTATTTACGAAGCTGGTCTATTAGACTTGTCAGCAGTTTTATACTCTGAGATAGTCTGCTTTTATGACACTATTTCTAGTCCTGCAGACATGCTAAGTGAAATTTGGTCTGTGATAGCAACCAGCTATGTTCTTCCCTAAAGAAAATGTCCCAAATTGCCTTTTCTGTGCTGCTACTATAGGAGGTATGCTAGTATTCTTATCTGGAACTTAGAACATTAGTAGGAAGCTGAATAGCCAAAGTGATGTTGGATACATTCTTCCTGAAGACACTGTCAAGAGGTTTTTCTGGGATCTGTTTCATTGGTTTGGGGTTGGGGTTTTTTTGGTAGAAGTTTTGTTGGGGCTTTTTGTTTTTATTTTATTATTGTTTTTATGTTTTTATTTTTTTATTTTATTATTGTTTTTATGTTTTTATTTTTTTATTTTATTATTGTTTTTATGTTTTTATTTTATTATTTTTTAAAATACAATCTCAAGTTGACATCTAGACAAATACAGGAACAGTCTATATATTTAAGTTACTGTTTTAATGGCCACACTACCTCCCACAAACCTATTAACACCCCTCCCAGAACCAGGAAGAATGACAGCAAAGCACTAGAGAAAGCATTCTTTACAACACGTCAGCTCCTTGCCAGGCTATAAAGCCCATTTTTTTTAAGGGGGGGGTGGGGCGGGGTGGAGGGGGGGTCAAACATTTACCTGCATTGNNNTGTCAAACATTTACCTGCATTGCCACAGGAAAGTCTGTTTGTGCCTCAGGTGGGAAAAACACATCAACAGCTTTCTTAACAAATGGCTGATTTCCAGTAGCTGGCTGACCTACTTCGATTATGTGCAGCTAGAAAGAAAAGCGTTCATGTCACAAGATTGCCTGCAAGTACAGCCACATGAAAGAATTTCCTTTCCTCAGATATGCTACTGAAGTCATCTGCCACATTTGGCCAACACAGTCTGGGGAGCTGTGCTCCACATATTCAGAATGTTAAGTTTTCTGGAACTTGATAAATTAAAAGCTGGGAGAAGAATAAAAAACCCAAAACAACCACGCTTTCCACGAAAGTGGACTATTCCTATTTAAGACAACCCGTTCAAGATGTTTTGAGTCAGACTTGTCAATTCATCAATTCTGCAGGACAACACCAGAAAGGCCAAGACATTTACTGTGGTGCTACCTCAGCCCTGGAGAGATTGCTCGGCAGTTGTAGCATATTCAATGCTACTGAATTCCATATTCAGTTTGATGCAAACAACCTACCTACAGCACTACAGGAACACAGCTGCAGACTTTACCTTGCCTCCTGCAGGACTCCTCACAGCAAAACAGAAGAGGGTAGAAGGTTTGGCATTTCCCTCTATTTTGAATTCTGCAAAAGCTGCTGCGTGGCCTTCTATAGGTTGAGAGACTTTTCTATCAACCGAGTATAGCTGCATTGCACCAACCACACGATTTTGCTAGAAAAAAAGAAAGGTCAGCTTTTAGAGATAAGATTTCAAATGTTTGTAGCAAGACCTTTGGGACAGTAAACTAAAAAGCAGCAAATGCCTCTCATCCCCTCCTCCAACACTCAAACTGAACTAAAAGTCAGGCTATTCCTACACAAAAGATAGTTTTGAATTTTTTATTTACAGAAACCAAAGTTAAACTACAGCAGCTATCAAGTGAAGCGGGGCCAGGGCTCTCCCAATTATCTTCATAACATGCTGCTTCCAGGGAACTTACCTGTGCTGAAATTCCTATCAGCAGCAGCCATTTTTGGTGTTCATCTGTTCTGTAATTGATGATTTGGCAGCCTGCAAGACTAGCATGTCTATCAAACATCTTCTGGGGTTGTGATTCTCCCTCCATGCTCCAGTGGTACACTGCTGTCTCTGTCACCAAGGCAACTGTATTCACAGATATCCATTTCCAGAAGATCACTTCCTCTGCCATTGTGTGGGCTTTCATTTTACTTTTCATCTCAATGTTAAAGATCTGAAGTGTTTTCCCAGCTAGTATGACAAAATCCAAGAAAGATCACAGATGAATTACCATAATGGCCATCTTGCAGTTTGCCTATTTACAAGCACCCAGTTTAACCCACTATTCTAGTGGTGTTACAGACAGGGTTAGTGTCCTGTCACATCTGAGTCTCCTTCAATACTTGAGTCTTAAGAGAATCCCCTCTCCACCCCCAACCAAAATGGTTTTGGTACCATCCCAAAACCAAAAAAATCTCCCTCTTATGGACACTCACATAGACATTCCAACAACTGACAAGCACAGACACTTTAATTAACCATAAGCTGTAGTAAAAAGACAGTCTAAGCTACAGAGCTTGTGTAAACTCTTGTTTAGTTGGCAGCACTGGTACACCAAGTTTCAGATGTCTAGTAAATGTCATTCAGTGTAATTAATAGAAAGAATGGCTCCAGCTTGTGTCAATTTAGTAGCTAACTGTAGATGACCTGGACTGAGTCAAACAGCACAAGACTTAAAACAGCTTGAGATAGCCAAGTATCACAGCTGTATAAAATGGTACAGCCATTTTATTTTTCTGTTAGATGAACTGCATACTGAATTAGATGGGCTCTGTACAACAAGAAAAAGAATAATATCTCTTCTGTACTGAAGAGGACAGTCAAAAGTTCAGAAAGACTATAGGAAGGTTTGGAGCTTTAGTTCCAGTTAAGATTATTTCTTCATGATTTAGGAAGACTATACTGCAGGTTTAGGCTTGATTTTAGTAGTCCTTTTAACGATCAGAAGCCCTACCCTACTAAGCAGGCTTAAAAACAATGTTAATTGAACCAAACTATAAAGAATAAGGGAACCTATTCCTTTCACAAAGTCAAAGTGATGTTTTAGTTTACTGCAGATGAGACAACTCAGCTCCAGGCATATTCTTTTCTGTTCACAAGACACCCACTCGGACTGCTGGAGTACTGGCTTATAATGGCATTATTTCTATCCCCATTTCAGAAGCGTTTCCTGTTAGTAACACTTTTGACTGCCAAACTGGGAGATGTTCGCTGATAGATAAAGGCTGCTGGCCCCTGAGAAATTGTGTTCAAGAGTTATTAACTCCAAGCTAATATGTATCTCAAACTGCTCTATAACATTTTAGCATAATTTATACATAAATTGATCATGTTAGTTTAATGCAGTGCCAAGAGATAATGCAAGACTTCAGAGCTATCACATGCAGCATTTGCTGCCTGGTTTAACTGCATTGAGAACTGTCAACCTGATCAACTACATCCTAGGAGAGCTTGCTACCTTTCCTGGGACCAAAAGCAGCCTGCAAATGAGCACTTTGCTCTGCACATGCACTTACTGTATTAGACAGACACAGTAAGCCCAGGCCTGTAAACTGATAGCTGGAAACAGCATATTTACTGTATTGGACAACAATTCATCCAGCAATGGCCTGGTGCTATCAAGAGATGGATTTTGAACTCATACGCCATGCAGCCTCACACGCAGTCAGGAGACAAGTAGGTCTGGAAGGGCTCTGGTCACCATCTATACAACAATCCCAATACGTGCATACAGAAATTGCTCTTAAGGACAGTCTTCCTGAAGAAGAAGCAGAATGTTTTTCCTAGTTTTAAGAACATAGAAAAAACCGACAAGCAGCTAAAAGCTCATGGTTGTCTCTCTTCTAGACTAAATTTGACTGCTGTGTCACAGCTGGAAATGGCTCTACAAACTTCACTAGGCAGTTTAGCCCTGGATGTTGGGAGCTGCAGAAGCCACAGCTTCACAATTTCCTAAGTGTGGCAACATAAATTCAAACTTCACAACCCTAAACAGTAATTAAACTGCAAAAAAAAAAATCCGTTATTTGGATTGAGAAAGCAGGACTTGCTACAGAGTCATAGTGAGGGCAAGTGTGTATTTGAGTCTTATATCTACCTGAACACTTTATTAGGCCAAGATTTGAGACAAAAAGACTTAAAGTTTTTCTGATCAAACTACCAAACTGATGAGTCTAAATAGACTATACAGGCCTAATCAAGTAAGCAGACTCATTTTTTGAACATCAGCACAAGAATTTACATTTCAGTTCACTGGAGCATGAAGTTTCTCCATTCCACAAAGAACGGAAGCACCCTCAAATGCTGCATTCTCCACTTACACCCACTGCTGAGTACTCTCAATACAGAGCAGTGCAAGACGACCAAGAACACAAGGACAATGCATAAATCTTGGTACACCAGGAGAATGCCACATGTAATCCAGAAATGAAATTGTGCACACTGTACTTCAGTTTAAATCGAGAACTATTTCATTTCTTTTTCTGAGGGTGGGTTTCTACATTTATTGCTCAGTAATCCTGGGATTACGAGCAACTCCCCATCAAGGCACACTGAGTCACAATACGTAACCATTTTGACTATTGAAGCCTCACTCAATCAGCAGGGAAAAGTCTGGAGTGACAGACTGACTTAAACCATGTCTTCAGGTTATCAAAGATAACATTTTGGTTAGGTAGATCTATTAACCCTCTTTTCTACCCAACCCTCTGATCACTAGATTATTCAGAGAACAGATCATTATGTTTGCAACACTTGACAACACAACTTTGCATGTCAACATGACATCATTAACTCAACCTTGTCAGTTCAGAGGACAGATTTATTCACTCTGAATGGACAGAACAATACTCCTTTTGAGCAAGTCTTAACTGGCAAGAATAAAGCCATATTCTTTGAAGCTGATGATAATCCATTTAGTTAGTATATTAGTTTTAAAACCAGATTACATAGTGTCCTTTTAAGAAGCAGACAAAGCTCTGCTAGTGTAGAGAAGGCACTTTCCTCACCAATACAGTTTGTTTAAAGGGGTCCAAGATAATGGACAGTAAACTCTTAAAAGATCTGAATTTTTTTTCTTTGTTACCTTTACCCATACCCAGGGTAAGGCAGTCCTGTGCAAGATGTATAACTATCTCAGCTGAATCAAAGATTCAGCTGAAGTCAAACATCCACTTTAGTTCTCACTTGATGTCAGTATAAGCCTGAGATCAAAGAAAAGAAGTTAAAGGTTTTGCACCAGTTCTGAGGACAGTTATTTCTTGGACCCCTAAGTAATTTCACCATGATTTTTCACAATAAAAAACACACTTAGGCAGAAATGAATAGCACACAGGACATGCTAGCAGAGGTCTCTCATAAAAATATTGCAACTTCATTTTGTCTATCAACTGTACTTCCATCACATACATACATACAAACATTAAAAGCACACTCTCCTCCTTCACTTGGTACAGTCAATAGTCAAAACAGCCAAATGGTTAGAAATGAGCCAATGGAGAACATGATCACTGTAATACCAGTTGAGGATTAAGATTCCCCCACCTGGCCATGAAGTAAACTGTCAAATGGCTACCTTAAAGTTCGGTACTTTTTATGAGATTGGACCATTCTGTACTACCAAACATACAATGTCAGGACAAAGTTCACTCACCATCTGTTTAGATAAGATGCAGGAAGAAAAGTACATAGTCAGTAACGGTTATTGAGATTAAATACGAGATGTTGGTCATTTGAGAAAAGAGCCAGAGATGTATTAAAATTACTTCTTTGAGCTCAGAGTGCTACTTAAAGGCAGTAACAACACCACAGGTAGCAGTAAGCAGAGGTCTTCTAGCCGCAAGACCTCATGATTGACAAATTTAGCATGCTTGTTATGTTCAGACATTTACACTTACTGCCCATCCTTACGACATTTTTGTCACTATCTAGCACAACCTTCAGAGCTACAAGAAAGGGCCAGGACAGGGCAGAAAATATGGCTTTACATCCCTATTCATCAATACAAGTGTCCGTTATGCTTACAGTACCTGTTTAAAGGGAAAGTATACCAGATGCTGACCTGGTCCTCAGTGAGGATAGGAGGCTGCAGTGCCAGGTCCAAGCAACTCACACCCACTTGGAGGCAAATCATCCAAAGATTACTGAAAGATCTACTGCCAAAAATACAGCATGCAAGTTCAGGCAAGAATTCTTATCCTCATATACATTCTTCTTAGAAAGTTTACATAAAGTTTAAAAGCATTAATAAGCTAAACAGTAGTTTGCATACTGCAATCATAAAGGGTTACTCACCTTTTAGCGCTATTACTTTAGAGGCTGGATTCATGATGGCACTTTCTGCAGAAATTGGACGTCTGATGGGTGTTGTTGGATCGCTCATGTCAATTATCACTACTTGTGCCTGCTCTCCTACCTTCTCCCTTATGCAGATGAACTTGTCAGATTCCATTGTTAGGGTGCTGAATCCAATGTTTGCTGGATTAATGCCCAAATTTTGGAGCTAGAAAGACAAAAAAGGGTGCTTAATTATCCTTCCCATGTTGAAGGTCTAACTCAAGCATCTATGCCTAAAATTTCCTCCAGAAGGAAACGCAAGACTGACAAGTGTCTCTGACTAGAGTGTACACTATTGAACTACGATTTATGTTCTGATTCTCTTTGTTCCATAGGTAAAGAACTACACAATTGTCAGTCCTCAGGTCCTAAAGACATTCCAAAGTTCTATTACTGATGCAAACTAAAAGGAGTTTTAACTTATGCATTTATCGCTTAACCTGGTTCTAGTAACGTGATAAAACTACATCAGCAGTAGCATCACTATTCCAGTTTTAGCAAGGCTGGTAAATTTTGTGTTCAAAACTTAAAGAAGCAGAACTGCAATGTTCAGGATCAGTGGGTAGTACAGAAAGAATCAATTACCCTTATGTAACCCACTCCTAGCAACAGTGTGGAATGAAGTCTACACAGCAGGTCTCAATTGGCCTACAAGTGGACTTGTTCATCTTACTTCACAGAATACCTAATTCTTACTAGTGAAAGGTAAGAAAGATGTGTTGAAATAAACAGTCGTTTCACCTCTCCTTGCCCAAGAGGTCATGTCATTAGGCTCAACAACAAAGGCAGGGATTGTAATGCAGGCCCCTTCCAGCCATATGTCCAGCTCTAAAAACATAACTAGTGCTCAACCACACAACAGTAAAAACAAAGTAGTTACTCTAAATGCAACCTAGAGTCATTTTGTGCTGCCAAATAGACTGCCCTACAAGATGGCTATATATCATTTTCATCCTTTCACGTTAACTTTGTTTCCATTCACTCTCAATTTCGTTTAACAGGAGGAGGTGGCAGTGAACAAACATCACTGTTTCATTGGTCCACAGTAAATCACATTTACCTATGCAGCACACCCTGGTTTGGTATGTCTGCAAGCTGCATTTTATATAACAGTAACTGTGACAAGCTTGAGCACCTGCTTTATGCCCCAAAGCGATGCTTTTCAAGCACAGGAACTGTATTAGCTTCACTGAAGCTTCTCAAAGGATTAACCTATACTGCTTTTCAGTGCACTGCAAGTGAAAAATTACTGTCCTCAAGGAGACAGGATAGAATCTACCACCAGCATCACGGAGTCATTACACTCCCTTGATACATACCACCAGGAGCTTCATATAATAGACTAAATCCCTTGGGCAAGAAGTCCCACGATGGTGTCGCAAACACTGTTTTAGTGTGTTTGAGCTGGCTGATCACGGCTTGTTACAGCTTCTGTAATGCTACTCACTAAATCGTAAATTGGGTATGTAACAGAGATACCTTTAAGTGTGGTGTGTCAGGACTGCGCCGAAGAACGCCTCAGGAATTGTTTGTTTTCTGTTGAGCTGACTAATGAAGAGCTATTCAGCTCAGTAACCACTAATCTTAACAGACTCAAGTTTCAGTAATGTAATATAAGCCAAATGTACGCATGCGTAAAAAGACATTTTTTCATTCCCTTAAGTGTCTCTCAGCAGAACTGAGAGCCATTCAACTAACACCTCACTTCAGGGGTAAATACTTAATACACAACAGTAAACTTCAGCAGGTGCCATTCATTCCAAAAGAGAATCAAAGTTTAGGCACAAGGTCATCAGAACATGCTTGCACCTAGAGTTTAGAAAACAAATCTACCAGGCAGGTAGATTACAGCCTTCTGTGTCAGTAAGGAAAGAAGTTTTCATACCAAGACAACTTGTGTACCTTTTCATATGTAACACAGAACATTTTAGCACCCAATAAACATGCAAGTTGTAGCTCTGTCAACTTCAGTAACCTTGAACCACAGAGGAATAAACAGTAGGCTCTTAATTCCACCGTTCTTGCTCACTTGCTCTACACCAGACAATGTCTACATATTGTCACAAATTACATGTTCACACAGCAGACACTTAAGCACTTTGATATTGAGCACGTTCCAAGTCCACCTGCCAACAGAGTACAGTCCATTTATAAGAGACCGATTAAGTACCATAAGAGTAGTCAAGAGATTTAACTGCAGCACAGCTAAGTTCCTAACTTGATTTAATTAATCCAAATACAGATGTATTTCCAGAGTACTGAAGCAGAAACCCAAGCTTTTTCAAGGTTTCTTCTCAATTAGTGTGCTTCAGTTTGACCTACTCTTGAAAAGACAGCCCCCGGCCACTCATTTTGCATAGTGAGAACCTTGAGGCATTTCCTACTTGAAGCTCAGCTTTAAACCCACCATTATTCACTCCAAAGTCTGGTCCCTGTTGAAGAAAACATTTTGGGTATCTTCACTAAGACAAGTATGATTTTGCATCACACTCTGGTATTAAAATTTCCTGCTTTACACTATTATAAAATCTAGCAAAGGCTTCAGAAAATGTAATGCTAAATTCTGCTCGAGTATCACTGCTATCCTTTTTATGAGGGAAACCTGCCACATCTTTTAAAGGCTAAATGCCAGTACTCCCTAAAGGATGGTCAGGTGAATACTGCAAGCCTCAGTCAATGATGACAACACTTCAGAATTTAGCAGTCTGAAGACATAGAAGACTGTTCTTGCCATTAGGTGAGTGGTATGTATCCTCCTGAGATATGTGAAGCACTGTAAGAGGCATATTCCTTACTGACTATACAGAAGAAAAGGAGCAGAATCCCTCTACCATCAAATAAAGGGACATCAGCCAGCATCACTTTTACCCTGGATGAGACAAATCTTCCACAACGATCTGAACAACTAAAGCACCTCCCTCCCCTTCCTCAAGCAGAAAATTAGTAGAACTTTATTACAGGAGATAGCAAGCACTTAGCTATGTATCTTAAAACGCCTCAGGTGAAGATGCTACAGGTCATTACTGAGGTTTGTATATATTAACTAGTGATTTTCCAGTTTATTTTCATAAAGGAGTGAACACCAGGCCTCTCAACTACTACTAAATTTTCATTTTTTATCATGCTTCTTAGGCAAGCAGCACCCTCTCTCAAACTAAGGTTGTTTTCTTCTGAAAAGAAAGATTCAACATTACACAGTCATTCCAGACGTATTTACTATGATTTCCATGATTCTGTTTACCATAGTTTCCATGATTTCAACCACACTTTACTTTTGGGTAATCCAGTTAAACCCTACCAAGCACCCCCATGTACATTACAGCAAGCTTTGATGTAGGGGAAAGGGTAACATTCTGTTCTACCAGTAACAGCCCAATGCCTCTCTTGCCTTAACACCCATTAGCTACATACACAGCATAGAACCATTTTCACCATCAGGATGAATGAACCAGGTAACAAAGATTTTTGCTTCATTGATATCTAGTACTACTACAGGCTGGATTAGATGCCATAAGACTTTCAAGCATCTTATAGATACTGAGAACTTACTGACATGGTAAAGATTATACCAAGACGTATTATTTGATTCTCAACATGAATGAAGACACAAAGATATTCAGGATGAAAAACCATTATTAATCTGATATTTAGTCTTTCCCCATTCTTTACCAGCATTGTACCATCTGCTAAGAAATGAAGTCAAGATGTCTTTCACACAAGAGCTCTACCAAATACTGAGCTCTCTAATGATTTCCCTTACTGTGGAGTGCAGTGATCCAGACTGAGCCAGCGCAGACCAACTCACATACTGATACCTCTAGTCTTCAAACTAAGTCTGCTTCTCTAACAGGAAATAATTAAGCCTAACTTACTGTCTAATACTGACACCTCAGTAATTGGGGCCTACCATCAGTTAAATGGAGTCAGAACTCTGTGAATTTAGTATCTCTCCAGAGTTCAGTAAGTATCCCATTTCAGCTTTATGCCACATAATTCTAGTATAAATGCATGTTAGAGGCGCTTAACTGTTGTTTTTAAGGCCGTCAGAAAGGAGTAAGGCTTGGACAAAAGCTGTACGTACCCAAATAAAAACTGCCTGCTAAAAGCACGTATCTTTTTAAACATAATACAAACAAGAATGCAGTAATAGTTTCCCTTAAGTCTTACTCATGTGACTACATAAAGTTCTAGTCATCCCCTGTAAGGACGCGCATGTAGCTGTTCGGCATCCCTGCTCAACTGCTCACCCTCCCCTCATCTCCTACTATAGTTCCCATTTTGACAGCTGAGGGACACCAAGCAAGTACGTAAGACCCAAAACATGCAAGACTACTGGTCTTAGCTGCAGTCGCAATCAGGCTTTCATCCTAAGTGACAGTTACTTCCTACACAAAAATCTATTTCTGTGATGAGGATTTCTGTACGTCTGTGATGAGGATTGGATCATCTATTAAATGCGTATCACTGCCACGTGCAGGGAACTTTTGAATCCAACGAGCAAATATGGGGTCTTCATCACTGAATAACTGAATCACATCATAATATTTAGCCCTACCTTTTGAATACAAACCTCAAAAGTCACTTACAGCTTGCAAATATCCTGAGTACTTCTTAAATCCACATGTCCAGCCAAAGCAAACTTATGAACACCATCCAGCTCAGTCATGCCTATTGCACAACAGATCGTAATTCTTAATAAGACAAGCCAGACTATCCAAACAGAAAGTGGTTTTGTCTTGAAAATGATCGAAGTCAATCTACATCCTTTATGCTTAAAACCAGGATACTTTAGCTTGTCAGTGCTGCACCAAGATGTTTGTGTCACACACACAAGTTTTCTCACAGTAGTTGGCTGTGCTCAAGAGCCGGTATCAGTTACTGAACAGAAAGCAGAACAGTGTGTCTGTCCATTGAAGGGACGATGGCTCCAATCTTGGAACCTGAGACACTGCTTAAGCAACAGTTTTCCCCACAGACTAGCAAAGATTTTTGCTAGAGAACTAAGAAAAGCTCAAAGAGGCACAAAGAGACGCTTTTAAGACAAAACCAATGACTAAGTGAAGGAAAAGTTTAATTTTAGATCAGGAACACTTTGTACATTGGATTCCAGTAGTATTGCTTCCAGACTATGTACCAGCATATTTGGTCTTTTACTGCACTTCCATTGTAAACTACAATCCCCTCGGAAAAGTTCAATCTGGTAAATAATTTATAATTCACTGCTCCAACAGAAGCACTGGAGTTAAGAACCTGATTAAATCACATTAGCTTTAAGTAGTATGCACGAGTAATTCATTGCAGCAGGACTTGGCATAGTTTGCACTGCTGCAGCTGGGCAGTCACCAGACAGATAAAAACTAAGTCCTTGTCTTATTCCCCTCCCTTGCTATGAGACTTAAACTATAATATCCTCTGGAGGAAAAATGAGCAAGATGAAAGTTCTTTATGAATTTGTGAAGACTCATACTGACAGAGTTCACATCTAAAAATAACTGTTCAATTGCATTAAATGGAGCTCAACAAACAGACTTTGAGCTCCTTCTACCACATCAAGACGTGGGTATCTTTTTTCACTGCAGCTACTCTCCATCCTTCACAGAGGACTTCAACATACAAGCTGTAACAACTTCAAATTTAACGTGCCCTGAGACTGGCAGTCACTCCTCCTGCACTGCTCAGTCAGAAGGATGATCAACATAAGGCAAAACGAGCTGCACAAAGAATGTAAACAGTCTGCTGATCTCTAGCACTCCTCCAATTCTACATGGACCAAGATCACTGTTTCACTTCACACTACCATTTATCCACTTCCAGCGAGAGAGTGGGAGAGAAGAGTTCAGTATTTAGCACTGCAACTTATGTTTAGCTTGTCTGGAGAGCACTTTCTGCATGGTCTAGTTCTTTTAGCAAAATACATACAACTACCTCGGGAAGACTCTGAGCTTAAGGGAAATAATGTTTCACTAGCAACAGCCTGAACTTGGAATTAATTACAGCACTAACTGATATTCTAATCACTTAAAGCTGTATTAAAGGCTACAGGTGGAAACTGTACACAGATTGAATTAAGGCACAGAAAGATTTAACTTAGCATCACTGAAACACACAACTATTACATGGAATTGTAATTTTTTCTGGTTTTATCATAAAGCAGATAGTAGATTTTCTATGCTGATTTTAAATGTTATAATTTAACAGTAGTCAAGATAATTACTTTGAAGTAATGTGGGGGGCAAAATAAAGAGATTAATCTGATAAGGCTAAATATGTGTGACAGTGTAGTATTACGAATAGGCCTAATGTTTTCACACATTCTCTACCAGTCAACAAGCACCACGTAACATTAATTCATTACTCTAGATTCTCGTTTACAACATACAGTAAGTTAGAGCTGATATAACTGTACTGCAGATATCCAGCCAGAGCAAACACTATGAGTTCCTACATTCCTTCCATTTTCCCTCCCTATTTATCCCACCATGTAGGGACAACTGCAGAAGCAGCATGAGGAGGCTACTGCATGCCTGCTCCCAGCTACTACCGATCTCAATCTCTCTTACGCAGAGTACTGCTTTAGCGCTTCTGCACTCAGCCTAGAGGAGAAGCAGGAAAGAGTGAATGCTGAAGAAATTTGTTCCTACATGTTGGCAACGAACATCCCAGGGTTTTCTCTGCTCCTCCATGCAGCTTTCATGCTGAGGAAAAGTGACTCAAGCACAGGTTTAGCCTTTCCAATAAGATCAAACTCTTTAAGAGCGAAAGCAGGTGGTAGCAAAAAATAGAGTATGACTTCAGTACAAATCCCTCGAAAAGCAGGTGGGCAGCCCCCCACCCAAACCTGAGGTACCACAATGCTGATATCGGCGGTGTTGCAAGACGCACAACACTGGTAATCAAAGAAACAGTTGTTTAACACGCAAAGCGGCACAGGACACCTCTTGCATATTAAGTGTGATGTCCTCTCATCGCTATTGTATAGATCAAACACAATCAGCAGGACTGGTTATGCTTGCTAGTTTTAAATGGTAAGAACTATATGCTTGCTAACGAGAGTCTGACATCAAAAGCGCTTTGATCCCAAGTTTCTTACTGAGACAGCTGATCTACAGCTCTTATGAACCCATTTGAGATTACTATAATCACTGTTATAGTGGACACTGGCAGAGAGGGGGTGGAGTGGAATTCTTCACCACGTTAAACTCTCCTAACTCATGAAAACTCAGAGAACACAGGTGTGTCTCCTCCCTCGGACAGAGAGATTAGATATTTCTAGAATTCACTCTAATTACTGTTTTTTTCAGGTCAGAACTCCTTCTAGGGTCACCGGGACAGTTCTTCCAGTTAAGCGTACAAAGCGTAAAAACGTACAAAGGGAGCTGGAAGTGGCTGTAAACATTTCCCAAGCTCGAATGCCCAAAGTGGCACGAAGTACACACTGGGGGATGATACCCAGTTCGCATTTTGAAATGGATGCCTGATTTGACAGAAAGGGGCAGTACAGCAACAGAAGGATGACTTGCCAAGTCCACTTCCTGTTCTCTCATTCATTTAGCAAATTCCTTTAATTCCAGCCTCAAACTGCACGTTCAGAGACTGCTGTTCTCTCACTCCATTTACAACCCTCCCTCACCACCAGGTCACAAGGAAACAGATCAACCGGTTTGTCTGTGCTGCATTCCATTAGCCATGGATCTTTTCCAATGCTGGCATGATGGTTTTCACAGGATATTAAGAACAGAGCCATGTCATTCTGGGGGAGGATTTTTTAATACTGTTATGTTTGGAAGGAGGGACAGAGGCTGTGCAGCTTCCAAGTCCAAATGGTTTCTTACACCTCATCTCACCAATTTCCTCACAGCTGCACAAAAAGAGGTTCCCAGGAACCTCCACGATCCAGAGGCTGACGGTCGTTTAGGTAAAACGAAAAAACCGCGATCCGCCTGCAAGATTACGGCGTCCACCCAAGCTGAGGCGGGGGAGCGCCCGCGGTGCCCGGGGCGAGCAAAGCGGCTCCGGCGCGGCGCCTCCCCCTCCACGGAGCGGGAGGTCCCTCAGGCGACGAGTGACTCTGCACAAATCGCGGCCGCTCCGCACGCCGCGGGGACGCAGCTCCGGGGATGGAAGGACGGACAGACGGATGGATGAACAGAAGCGGCAGCCCAGAGTCCGCACCGAGGGCGGGCTCGGCCCCGCGCGCCTTCTCGCGGCGCCCAGCGGGACGGCTGCCGCGCTCCGGAGGGAAGGAAGGAGGGGACGGAGCGGGTCCTCTCGCGGCCTGCCCCCTCTCCCCGCCCTCAGCGCGCCCTCGGCCCCCCTAGGCCGCGGCTCCCCTCTCTGGGAGACGGGGCGAGGCAGAAGAGGGGGGACCCCGACCCCGCGCCTTCTTCGCTGCCCCCCCTGCGCTCACCTGGAAATGCTCCTGGAAGCGAATAGGCAGTATCTGAGCCATGGCTGGGGGCGAGCTCCCCGGGGCAGGGGCGCGGGGCAGGGACGGGCGGTGAAGCGGGGCGGCCGCCGGTGCTCCCCTCACGGCGGCGGGAGCGGCGCAGGCGCGGAGCCCTCGCTGGGATGGCGCCCGGCGCGCCCGCCACCCTCCTCGGCCTCAGAGCGGGGCCGCTCACTCGCCGGGATCACTCCGCACTTCACCAGCCTGCCAGGGTCTCCTCAAATAGTCCCTCCCCGCCGCGCTTCTTCCCCCGCCCATCGCCGCCGCCTCTCGCTCCCCATCAGCCTCTCGCTTTCCTCTGCCGCGCTATCCCTCACTCCCGCTGAGGGCACGGGCTGAGAACGTGACTCTGAGAAGCGGGTGGTCTCCACCGCGGCTACGGCCAGAGGAGAGGGGCGGGAGGGCTTGTCAGAGTGCAGGTATCCTTCCGCTGCTGCCACACACGCTCACGTGACCCGGCCCCCTCCGGCGCTGCCCCCGGCCCACCCTAACCCCGACCCCCGGGGCCGCTCCCGACCCACCCCCACACAGAACCCCGGGGTCCCTCCCGGCCCAGCCTCACACGGACCCCCGGGGCTGCGCCCCGACCCATCCTAACACAGACCCCCGGCGCTGTCCCCGGCCCACCCTCACACCCAACCCCGGGGTTTCTCCCTCCCCTTCCCCACAGCCGCGCGACGGTGCCGGGGCGATGCTTCCCTCAGCGCCCCGGGATTCCCGGCGGAGGTGAGGAGTAAGACAGGGAAAACCCAGGAGTCGCCTGGTGAGCATTGGAAGCCGGGAGCTGCCTGCCTGGCACCTGCCGTCGTGGCTGGGTGTGCCAAAGTGCGACCATTCTCCTCCTTCTCCTCCTTGGCAGCCCCAGAACCCCCAAAGGCGCTGGGGTCTGGCTGGGTCAGACGGTTGCCCTTGGCTCACCGCCCACCGACTTACCCTAGCACCATGTGGGCTTTGCTACCTGCAGTCATGGCCGAAGGTAGGTGATGGGGTTTATGACCTGTTACCATCTAAGAAAACCATCCAACTGTTCTGCCCTGTTCAATTTTTAAATAGAAATAGGGCTCCTTCCCCAAGAATTGACATTGTGAGTTGGAAGCTATTGAAGAACCAAGAAGCAAAGGGTCTAACATGCAAGAGATACATCAACCCCTTTTTTTTTTTTTACCCTCACTCCTAGTCATCCCATTAGCATTAGATGAAGGAGGTGAAGGTAATGTTAGTTCTATTATATTTCTCCTAAATTACAGTAATCCTTTGAGGTGGAAACGGCTGCAGTGGTGCTAGCTCCAGCAGTTTGCATTGTGTTGTTCACATTTTCCCAGAGAGCTCAGCTCTGGGAAACACAAGATTATAGGAGAATCTCTAATACAAAGCTGAACACGAGACCCCTGAAGACTCAAAACCAGAAGGCAGATTCAAATTTCAAATACATTACAATTTAAAACCTCATTATTTTCACTTAACCGCATTCATTTTTAATACATGGAGTTGGGAATTAACAAAACTGGGTTAAGTTTCCAAAGGAATCATAGGCGTGGCTTGCTGAGACTCCTGGGTTCCTACTGGCACGGTCACAGACTGCAGCCATGGGGATCCCTTGGTCAAGAATGGGAGACTGAAGGTCTACAGCTGGACTGAGGAAACACTGAACAGCACACTGAACAGGTGGCTGGGAATGAGATGCTGCTAAAGCCCCATCCCTGCAGAAATCTGGGATCTGTAGCTCTCCCCAGAGGACTCAGGACTGGGGTTACACACCGAGGTCTGGTCTCTCAAAAGAACAAAGCAAAATCTGGAGCTAAGATGGAGACGACTTTTCTTTATGTGGTCCAAAGGGGTTTGAGTAGCATCTGCTCTGTAGGTTTGTTAGTTGCAGTTTAATTATGGTGGGTTATGAGTTTCTAAATGAGGGCAAGTCAGCAGTGCTGCAGAGAGAGTGGGACACCAGTGGGACATCAAGACATACCTGTCACCAGCCCATTTGGGTATAGTGAGCTTGTTCTGTCAACTTCCTTCCCACACATTCACTTTATGGATGCTAATTAATTATATCCAGAGCTCCTATTTTTGCTAATTTATATCTATTTCTTAAAAAAACCCAAGCCACATACTTTCATCACTTATTGTACAAATTTAGTAGTACCTCTTATGTAGTGTACATAGTTATAAGATATATGTTTCTATATCATTAATATTTTAAAGAAAATTGTGACAAAGAAGCAACAAATTTGATTCTGAGATATTTTTATTATTAAGAATTACAAATGCCCAAAAGTCACTGTGTACTGTGTGCAATCTTAGTCTGGCACTAAGCTGCTGCCATGAACTAGAGAGATCACTGGCTAAGGAAACTGAGGCTCTTTTAAAGTATAATTAAAATTAAAGGTCTGTTATATTTCTTCACTCCAGTTTTAATAATATAATCCTTCATGCCCACTCCCAGCTGGCCAAATCCTAATTACAACATCCCATAATTTCTGTAGTAAAAAAAAATCTCACTTTATGTAAAAGTGCTTTGCCACACTTCTATCTGCTCATTTCTTTCTCATTTGTACCTTTGCACTGCTCTGTGTTTAAATATCTGTCCTTTATAAGACCTGGCTTTGCTGATCCCAAGGGTTGGATTCTTCGCAAGTGTGATCAGCTCTGAAGAGTGAGCTGAGAGTGTTGGACATTTTGGCAAAAATCAAGAAAATGAGAAAAGTATTTTGCCATCTTTTCTTCACTTTGCAGCCTGCTGAGCTTCCACAGCTGAAGAAACTGACCTCTGTACTGTCAGCTGTGTACATGGATGTTTTAACTATATTTGTTTTCTATATTTAGTTTGGGGTCTCTCAATGAAAAGGCACTACTGGCCTTATTTAAAGTATTTTTCCTACAGTCTATAGTCTGTAAAAAGGGAATGTAAAAGGTCCCTAATGGTTTGCTGTGTTAGTGCCCCTGTGATTAGCTGACTGCTACTCTCCTGCTCCTTAATACAAGGCAGAGCCACGGCACTCAGCAGCTGAGAAGGGTGTAATCCCTAGCAATCCTTTAACAATGCAAATGGAAAAGCTCCTGGTAAATGTTTCTCTATTTTTTTCAGAGGTTGCTCTCATCCAAATATTTGGGTTTCTGGCTCATCCTATGGATGGCAGCCTGCTGCTCTTTTTCCAGTGTTTGAGAAGAGCCCTGAGAAGAGCTGCATTTTTGTCTTGGAGTGGCTGTTATTTACATGGAAAAATGTTGTATGTACATTCCCAGTCTTCTTCCCACAGAATCAGCTAAGGAAGTCTCACTGAAAAAACAATGTGCACTTCTCTTTAAGTGTTTCTCTCAGGTCCTTGCTCAATAACATCCACTCAAATCACTGGTTAACTACAAAAGTGTCCAATTTCCAGATGTTTGGCCACTTTACTGTTTTGAGACAAGAAGATAAAAAAGTCACTGGCACGTCTTCTGGCTTGTGCGAGAAACCATCCACTACAGGAGACCTGCCCGAGTGGCAACACTCAAACACTTGGGAGTGTTCCTCGAGTGCAGCTCTAAGGAGCAAGGAGTCTGTGGGTTGGACTTGCACATCCTTGTGCATGATCACTGCAAACTGCTGGGGAGCTGCTGCATGTGGCAAAGCACTGAACGCAGGATGTTGATCCACATCTGTTCCCAGCTGAATGCTGCCTGGCACTGTCAGAGTGTCAATGTTTTGCCTAACAGATAAATGCAAACCGTGGGAACGCTGGATCAGCAGTCACAGCACAAAGATGTTTTGGTGCAGCAATGACAGAGTGTCACAACATTTCCTGAAGTTCTGATTCGGTCTTCTACTGAGAAAATTTGCATTTCATGCATCTCAAGGCCCTCACTGACTGCCCTGTTTGCTTCAGAATCCAGTTTGAAATTGTACTCCTTGTTTTTCAAACCACACCCTCACTCCTTGGACTTCTTTCCAGCTTGTCTCCTGGAGACGGTGGAGTCGGCCCTTTTCCTCCCCTCTGTCTCTTCTCTCTCCTTGCAACAAACTCCTTGCTGCTGAGTCAAGAACTGTCTTCTATCATTGTTTCCCCTCCAGAACTGACTGCTTGTACATGTCCTGCAGTCCTTCATTTTACTGCAAAGTTCCATTCAAATAATGCTCTCTTTGCCTGGAATTCAGTTATCCTTTTCCATCTGTTCTTAGTGAATGCATAACTCTGGACCATACAAAGCTCTCTGAGGCTCTGGATGAGTTTCTTCTGTGTTTTTTTTTAAGTCATTGCGCAAGGTCCTGAGAGCAGGCTGTTAAAATTTGTAATGTTTCTGAAGAAGTTATTTTAAATGTAAAGATTATGTTGCAGAGTTGTTTAATATGTAATTGGTTAATGTCTAATTCATTCTTTGACAGGAGAATGGTGTTGTGCACACTTAGCATTTAAAGACAGTCCTGTTATGGTGGATTTTACTCTTGACATGTTCTCGATAAAGGTGACTTTATGAATTTAGTTCAGTATGTGAAGTCCCATCCTGTACACCCTACACATGAAAGCTCTGCTGGAGATTATCATCTCCATGTCTCTGTCATCTCCATCAGCAGATTCTGATAGCATTTAATGTCAAAATGAACAGGAGTGTCTAGAGGCAGTAGCAGTGCAGGCTGGAGGTCTTTAGGTTTCCCGCAGAGAATGCCATGGTGATACACAATTTACCTGTAACGTGCAAACAATATGCCTGTCTTGCTGCCCAGGAGCATTTCCATTTGAAGGAGCCATTTCTCTCCATGAGCAGGACGCTGATATCGATGCTCTCTGGGCATTCATAGAGTTGTTTGCTCCTTCCCTGGACTCTGATGTTCTTCAGGCTTTGCAGCACAGGTGCTGAATTCCTTGCATGGTAGTGTCTTAGCTGAAGTTGCAACTCCTCCAGCGAGCCTGGTAAAAACAGGGGTGTAGTGGTCAGTGACGCAAAGCCGGATAAAGGGCAGGGGAGTCAACGACTGTCTTCAAAATCCTGACAGATGCATCAGGGCTGCATCCTACATCAACCTTTTAGAAGCTGAATTCCTCCAGAGTGTTTTCTCTGGCAGCTCATTCATCAAGCGGGTAGAAAGTGAATGTGTTCTTTGAAAATCCAAGCCATGGCAAGAGATGAGGTAGCTCATATAAATCCAACGTGCATCTCTTGCTAATTTCACTAGGTTTGGAATGACAGAAACCAAGCTATGTTTATATATAGACCAAGTAAAATTTTAGTCTAAATGATCTGATCCTTAATTACCATTTAGGAGCATAACTAGTCCGTGTGCAGAACCAGGGAATGAGAAAGGGCTGGAAAGGACCTGGAGGGGACTTCTGGTTATCATGAGTGTCCTGTAGCAAGGCCAATGTTGTCCAATTGCAGATTAATAGGGTGATTTGAGAAATGCTGAATATATTGACTGTTAGGGCCTGTTAGCTATTTCCTTTGAAATAGACCCTCGAGAGGGAAAACCTCAGTGTTCATCTTCTTAACATTATTATGTTATCCAGGAAAGAGAGTGAAGCCAAGAAAAGCAGAAACCGAGTTACATTTTAGAATATAGTGGTAAACCATAGAGGTGGTAAACAGACTTTTTATTTTCTAAAGGGTATTACCTGCCCAGCCATAAGTTACTGCAGCTGGCACATTCGACCAGCCTCACGTTGCAGCCAAAAAATAGTCGGGTGCCAGTGCAAGGACCCACCGTCTTTACAGATGGTTCCAGGAGAACAGGGAAAGCCATTGTTGCCTGGAAGGAGGGATCTGAGTGGCAGGGGCTGGAGGGCCACGAGTCAGGCTCTACTCCGCTGGTTGAATTGAGGGCTGTTGCCATGGCCTTTCAGCAATTCTCTCAGGGACCTTTGAATTTGGTCCCCGATTGTGGTTGTGTTGCAGACATAACCCAACGCTTAGATTGTTCACTTCTAAAAGAAGTCAACAATGGGGCTCTGTTTTCACTGTTGAAAACTTTGTGGTGTGCAATTCAAGCTCAAGTACAACTATATTACATTTTGCATGTTCGAAGCCACACCAATTTGCCGGGTTTCACAACCATCTTGCTTGTTTATGTGGGAACCAAGGACTTTCTCACAGAATACTTGCAAAATGCTGGATTTTTCTCTGCCAGCAGCTTTTCAGCATCCACAGGATTTTACAATATATTTCCCCTTTCCCTACTCCTGGAAAGAAGTACTCTCAAAATTCACAAGCTATGAATTCCCCCCATCCTCAGAAGGAAACAAGTCTTTATGACTGTGCTTTGCCTATGTTTGCCTGTTTCCTTTTCCGTACCACATTCAGTTTTGAGACCATTGGCCAAATTCAACCATATGTGATGGAGAGGAATAAGCCCAAAGATACTGGATTCTGGTAAGTTTCATGAAAACAGGTGGCCAGAGAATGGAGAGACTTTTATTTAGAAGGAATGGCTGAAGTGGGAGTTCAGCTCTTATTGGCAAATCTATAAAGCAGTCAGTGCAAATCATGGAAAAAAAATCTTTGACCAAGATGAGTACCTTCTTGATTTAGTTTTATTGTTCGTGAAATATTTTTGTTCCCTTTCCTTATGCCCGGATTCCTACTTTAATATGAATCTGTACCTTTGTCTGCATTAATTTTTAATATAGGTTTAGAAATCCTCTCCTGAAAACACTATTATTTTCTGAAGTGTGTTATCCCCTTCAAAAACAGGTTTTTGGTAGACCATGTAATGCTGTTTTATGTAACACAAAGGCCCTGGGTTTTTTTCTATCAGCTTGTAGGACTTCAGGAAGCTGGAGATAAAAGTCACTCTAATTTTCTTACTTACTCCTGGCTTTCTATATCTGGAATTGTTTGTGGAACAGGTTTTAATGGACATTCTCTGCATTTCTTGCTTCTTAATGACATATACAACCTGAATGCAACAGACTGGCTTTTCTGGATTTTTTTTTTTTTTTTAGAATTTTCAAGATATAGACAGAACACAAAGATGTTTCCCAGAGAGAGGTTTAACAATCACACATTTACTACCTTTTAGATTATTGACAACAAGCAAGATGGCTGAGCTGGAATAAAATGTAGGCAAGCACAGGCTTACAAGCTGAAAGTCCTCATAATAAAATGTCTACTCCCAAAAAAATTCCTATTAGTGCTCAGTGCCTACTAGGCAGAAGCAATACATAAGCACTTTGCAACCCTGTCACTAGAATGAATTTAGATGACACAAGATGAAGACAGCCGTGCCCCTTTATGCTAGAGCTTTCAGTGTAACTGATGCTACTTGTGTGAGGGATGTTGAAAAAAGGGAGAAAACCTGTGCAGAGGCCTTAACAAGCACCAGAGGGAATTTACAACGCTGTCTTTTTAGAGTATAATTAATCTTTTTAGAAAGCTCTTCCTGAATTTACAGAGTATTTGGTACTTTCTACTTTTCTAAAGGCCCGAGGTATGCCCTGAAACAGAAAAAATTACATCACACTTTTGGCAAACTGCGCTGTTCCAGATATGTAGTGTATCTTTAGCAAACACAAAAAATGAAAGGGGAAGCATACAAAGTGCTAGTTAAACCATTTCTTTAGCATTTTGTTGCTTTGCAGATTTCTTTGCAGATTTTTGGTCCTTATCATGGAAAAAAATGTGATCTAATAAAGTACTAATTTCAAAAAGAATATATGGAGGTTGTTATGGAGTAGGTTTTAGTTGCCTCCTTCTTTCTGCATGTAGCCATGCTGCATCCAGGAAGAAAAGGGATGATTTCTACCCCCTGTGTCAGAATTTTCCCTCTTTCATCTTAGCTCTCCACAAGTCATTTGCTCCAACTCAACCAGAGTCTAGTGTTAAAATTCTGTATGGAGTAAGGCTCTAGCTACAGCACACCAAAAGTGAGTCATCTCTGTGTGTTTCTACCTGTTTTGTGAAGACTGAAGCATGTTAATAATAAGCATCTCTTCTTTTGTTTCTTTGGTTATGCTGGAAGAGGTAAACTAAAGAATTGAAAGAAACAAGTTTAGTGTTAAGAAATAAGCATTTTCATGGGCGCCCCCAAAGATCTTTAAATATCTGCATATTTCTCTTCTAGCTCAGAATGTGAGACAGCACATGATGTGTTGCCTGATGCAAGAACTATGTTCAGTTAATGCATATTGCCAAGCTCGTGTCTGCAGACGGGAGCTTGATTTGCTGTATCTGGGCTGTGACTGGTCATAATCCTTCACAAAGGCAGCAAAATAGCAGAATAAATGGTAGAATACAGGGAACTCTTGAGCTTTTTGATCAATTATTTCAAAACAAGGATAGTGAAATCTAGGCCATAGGATTAAAATGCAGTCTGAATCCACTCTAATTTGTAATATAAAGTTAAACATTTTGGAATGGTCTGTCCTTTCCCAGTCCACCCACTCATGTTGAAAAATGATGCAGTTGGATTTGCTGGTGATGGAAAGGTTGTGGTAAGGTGTGGGCATGGTCTCTGGCTAGGCAGGGCTTCCTGATGCATTCACTGGTGTGTTACCTCCGCAGCTGCTGGGTTACGAAACAACAAGGCAGCATCTATTACACTGCTGATCTCAGATTTCACTTCCTCTGTCATCTCCATTCATAGTTACATATGACATGCAGAATTATTTTCAGCTCCATTTGGCTTGCATGTAATCCAACTTTGCAGCTCCCCTCTGGACTCTGTAAATACAACAGCAGGAAGAAGCCACCTTTTGTCCCTTTGGGCCAGGAGGACATGCCAAACATCAACATGGATGTGTTCCTGAAGACCAAACTGCTTTCTGTAAGTCTGCTCACAGATTTCATAATCCATCTGTTTTCTGTAAAATGAAGTTATTTACAGCAAAGTTCACTTCACAGTACAGTAGCTGCTGTTTATGTTGCTATTTCTGTTGAGGCTCAATATTGTCTATTTTTCATTATATCTCAATGCTGCCTTTAATTGCCTCTTTCCAGCAGATTTATGTATTATCCCTCCTGGCTGTTCACGCACAGGCTTCCCTTTACTTGGCAATCTTCCAGTCACTCCGTACTACAGAGGGAGGTACTAAAACAGCAGAGCAATTGATGAGAGTTAAAATAAAACTACATTATATTATACTATATGGCCTACAGATGACTAAGCAATTGGACAACAGAGCATCCAAGACTTATCAGAAGTTCTCTTCCTTCTCTTGACTGTTCATTTTATACTTTTGGGCAGGTACAAAAAAAGGCGGTAGAGGCTTAACAAATGTATCTTGAAATGTTATCTAATGCCTTTATTTATCACTACTCCAGGGAAGAGTATGTTGGATTTAATGATTCTCTCAAATAACGAAAATTGTTCTCACAGGAATCAGCTTCATAGCCCTGACACTTGAGACACGTGGGGAAGCAGAGACATTCCCTGGAGATCTGCTGGGGTCATTAACACAGCCAGGCTGACTCAGCAGTACATCTACATGTGCCCAACTGCGAAGATATATGGAAGCTTAATGGTTTTAATGTGGTGCTCAACATAAATGCACACCTATTTCCTAAATAAGTACATTCTTAATTTAAGGCTCCAGCATCTTGCTGTTTAATGCACCCAGACCTCACTGCTCTGTCGTTGCCAGTAGCTGCTGGTGTCCAGTAATACACGGAAACCAGCAGTGTGGGGCTGTGTCCCACAGAAGAGTTGCTTTGGTTGTTCTCTTCATCCTACCTCACTTGGGCACAGGTGAAGCCCTCAGGCTCCTGGCAGGCTGCCACTGTAAACCCAGCACAGCTGGCTCGAGTGGAGAGTAAGGCCTCAATATTGCATTTCAAACACTGATTAGTACAGCAGATTAAAAAAAAGGTGTTTGTTTAGCTTGTGGAGATTGTGGAAAAGAAAACAGCTCCAGAAATCTAAAGCTAGAAATGTTACAGCAAACAGCTACGTCAGATTCCTCTAAATGAGGTTCCCTCCCTCCACCTTCAGCTGCAAGGATGAAGGTCTTTCTCAGACAAGCACTGGACCAGCAGATGAAATCCAGCTCAACAGAGAGCCATTCAAAAGGGTCAAGAGCAAGGATTCAGGCAGTAAAATAAATACCCGGAGATGGAAAAATCCTTCTCCATTTTTCCTCCCACGTTTTGGAATTATTGTGCCAGGAAATTATTAAATCACACAAGTTTCAGTAATGAATGTATTACTTGGATGGCATGGGAATTGCTGAGGGATATAGCTAAGGAAAATAACTTTTCAAAGTCAGCAATGAAAGATCAGATAGATGAGCAGGACTACAACTTATATGGACTTCTGAAAATAGTACTGGTATGGGAGGATATTCTTCAAATTAATACAAGTGAGCGTTAAGAGGAGACGTGCATAAAATGCAGAGGGATCTTTGTTCACTATTTTCTGCCTGCATTCAGCAGAAAGGTTCCCAGTGATATTTTGGTTTAACTGGGAAGACACTGACACCTAATTAGGAGAGGGGCAAATCAGATCTGCACTTCTGTATTTAGAAGGCCATTTTTAACTCTTGAGAACAAGGGTATATTACAGTGACACAAATGCCAGTTCAGGGCATGCCAGAATTGTTCTGTGGCTCAGTAAGGTTGGTGCCTTCATAAGAGGCCCCTCACGAGCTTGTTTTCCCACCTGCACTTTGCTTAACGTTGCAATTCAGTTTTAGGTCATTGAGCAAAAATTAACCCATGACTGAATTATTGCAACTATGTCATTTAGGAAAGAACACTCTTCTCTCCATATGGTGATACAGTATGTGCTGATGAATATTTTCTACCTGGCTCAGTCACACCTGCACAAGGAGCACGTGGAGAAGAAGTGGGAGGTGGCAGTGGCAGTTTGGCTGTAGCAAAGTGGGCTCTGCATCATCACTGACTGTGCCTGCCTTGCATTCACAGAACATGTGGGGAGGATCCCAAAGGCACCCACAAACCCTGCTAGCTCCCATCCATGCTGTATGAATGTGTGGATCTTTAGGAACAAAGATAAATGCCAGAAATGTCAACAGCCTATAACAACAATGTACAATGAAGCAGATAAAATGACTCAGTCTCCTCTGCAGTGCTGTTAGCAGCCTATATATTTTCAGGGAAGAAGGCTGCAGAACTTTGAATCTGGAATTGTCTGAGTCTCCATCAAAATCCTGCCTTTTAAGAGTTCTTGGCTTTCCACAAAAGTCAAATTACAAGTAATAAGTCCTTGGGCATTTAGTCCTGGTCATCCTACTTGCATTATTCCAGGGGGAAAAATACAAGCTGATGTCTTTCCTCACAAAGCTTTCTCCATGGGCAGGTGGATGCAATCGGGTTTCAACCTTTGCTTTGTTACATGACCTATTTGTATTGAACTGCTGGATTTCTTGGCTGCCTCTCTGCCCAGCCTTCACTCAAAGAGGGAAGGAACACCCTGTCATCATCATCCAAGAGGATCAGTGGGCAGAGATGTAAACAGGTTGGCCAATCCAGGCACAAGGGAATGGTGAAAATAGGGCCATAAAGTTAAGACTTTCAAGACCTGAGGTTGGGAGCAGTGGTACGCAGTAACCCAGCACTGACATTACCATGGATCTTACTGGGAACCAGGAGCAGACTGCACCACCACCCTTTGCAGTTGCTTCACACAGCAATTCCTGCAGGAATTTTTCTTCGAAGGCACTCAGTCAACGAACATTACATGCAAACAAACAGCACAGAAATTCTAAGAGAAATCTGAGGCTCAAATTGTAGGGCAACCAGGTCAGATTTTACAACCTACATAATTTGAACTCGGAACTGGCAAAATCAATACACCAATGAGGGTATACTGAAGAAAAATTCTCTTAGCTATTTCTTTACCATTGGAGGAGACTGGGTGAATTTAAAGGATGAAAGAGCAAGGAAGAAATTGAGAAAGACATTGGAAATGTTCAGTGATAACTGATTTAATAACTTGTTTAAATGTAGGGAGAGATTAGAAGTCAGGAATAAAGAACCCAGACTTTACCCAGTTTACAAAATACATGTCAGTAAGAAATTTTGTGGAGTAAAATCAAAGGAAGATAAACTGTGTAACTCTTCCCAACTGCCCCTAACATGTTAGATCTGAAATTATAAACTCTTTTGGGCAGTGGCCCCCACTCTAGGGCTGTCAGCACCTGACGTACCCATTCCTAACTATCATCTTTGAGGGTTAATGCCCACAGCATGGCCTTGGTGGCACGCTCCATACTCTTGCTGCCCTCGCTGACCCTGGGAGGCTGTGAGACGCCCCAGGGCTGGCCAAAGGTTTGCTCTTTCAGGTGACAGAAATTCAGCAGCTCTTCAGAGTGCTGGCCTGGGGTAGAGCTCAGCGCTGGCCGATGACTGCTGTCCATTGACAGAGAGAGAAGATTTACAGTTAATGTGGAGGAAAAAGGAGAGTTGTCTTGAATGGAGATGCCAAGGAGGCCCACTGTTTTCCACAAAATATCCACAGCTAGAGCTGCAAGCCCATTTTCTAGAAGGTTCTGCCTAACCAGCAGCAGAGTCACAGTCCATCTAGATTTTTTATAGTGGAGGCAGGGCTGCTCAGTCACTGTATTTAGTAAACCCTGCCTGGCATTCAGAGATCCTCCCGATTTGGCAGCCTGCTTATTCTGGGGGCACCTCCCTGCTTGCTTTCAGCTGAGCCCTACCAACCCCTCAGTTCTAGCCCCAGTGGGGTTGTGCTTCATATTTTCCCAGTCTGGGAATTTGTAGTAAATTTATTTGGAAGCAAATAAACCAACCAACCTACCAAAATGAAATTAAAATTGTAGAACTCCCTCTTAAAGCCGAAACTCTTTTCAGAAGCAGGGAGAGGGGCAGGCGGAACCATGGGGTCCTTCATTCCAACAGCCCCTGCTCTGGCTGGTGTTACGTACTTGGATGAGCATCCTTTACCTCCCCTTCCCTCTCTAATTCCCCAGGAAGGCAGGGACTGCACTGTAAGCAAGGAAGTCCTTGAGAAAACACAAAGGGTTGAAATGCCTGACCAGCCATAAACTAACAGCTGTGTGAGAAATACCCTTAAGACTCTGAAACTGATTCTCATGCCAGCAGAGCAAGTGAACTATTAATATTCCTAGCAGAGATCCAGAATCCACTGCACTGCTCCATTCTCTATCACCTCCCACTGTGCTTTTTGTGCTATTTTGATTTTTCTATATGCAACAATCAAGTGCAGAGATGGAAGTGCTCTCAATTCCCATTTGTTGAAGAACTCCCAGCAAAAAGGCAGCAAAGCAAAGTTATCTGAATTTTTAAAACATCTGTCAGTCTCTCTATTAACTTTCCCTTTTCAGAGCTTTTGTAATAAATAGCACTTCTAAATCTCTGCTTTACAGTATCAAACAAAATTAAACTCTACTGCAAAAAAAAATTCAGAAGCCAAGTTCCTCCCTTCACATACAATTAAGAACCTACCAGAAGGTCAAGACATTCAAAAGTTTTCTACCATCCCCAAATTTGGGACCACCTAAATATCAGATGAAGGTTTTTAAGAAGGTTTATATCTTTTTTTGCCTTACTCCTGTTTCACCTGCCTTGTTCATGCATACATCCAGTTATTGATATTCCTGATAATACCAAGCACTATGGCAAGGTTACTTTTTAAGCAACATCTAGAATGATTTTATAATCAAAAATAAATTTTTTTCAAAAATAAATGCTGGTTTACATTTCTCTCTCAAGATCTAAGAGAATCTACTCAAGAATAACAGAAAAGTCATACCCTCTTTTTATTCTCAGAAAACAAAACCCACCAGCTGCAAACTTATGCCCGTGCTGGCACAAACTTGATAGAGTAGGTCCTGCATTTTAACAGATATCATGGAGTAAAAGTATCAATGAAGTTGCAATAAAAAATTTTGGGAAATAAATGCAACAACTTTTCATTAACAATAAGCACCTTTTATTGACTGTCTTACCATTGAACACTCATTCCATTCAATCTCTTAAATTGCTGAACTACAGTTCAGTTTAGCATTTAAATAAAAGATAATGCAATTTGACTTGTACAAAAAGTGTTATACCTGGGTGGCACAGAATTAAAGTTCTATTTAAAAAAGCCATCGACACAAATAATCACTACCTGTGATTTAAAAAGTAAGTCCTATGTATTTCAAAGTAAAAATTAACACATGTCCTCCATATGATGTTATGGTTGTAAAAATGCCTACAAAAATCTGTTTGTTCAGAAGGCAGAGTGGTTGGGAAGTATTTTCTATTTCACCAATTAACAAATTACATCACTTCACAAAAACCACTAGGCAGCAAAATATTTCAGGTGAATTTCACACCTTAAAAGAACCCCTGACACCATTGTGTCCCAATGATTTCAGTAGGGCCAATACAGTCAGCACAGCAAAAGAATCTGTGTAGTACGGACTAACAGTGAGCACATATCATTTGTTACAAGATTTAATTCAATGCTCAGGAAATTTAAAAATCAAATACACCTAGGAGTCTAGTCATCAGATACTGATTATTCCCATTTTTTTCCTTTGCTGCTTTTAGAATTATATGTCTGTGTTATGAAGGGTATATGCTACTTCCCCAGTGTTTAAAAGCTCTTCAAAATCGATTAGCAAACTTTTTGAGAAACTGGAAAATTGCCTTTTATAAAGAATACTTAAAATATTCTTTTGCCATCTTCTTCTGATCTTATAAAACTTTTATCCAAGCCAATAAAATTAACCAGAGCTATTTTCCTGCAAGAACACCAGCTTATATGCCAACATGAATATGTAGGCAAAATAATTTATTTTATCAAATTAGCACGTAAGTGCAAATTAAACTTCTGAAAGTCCTGGACTCTACACAGTTTAAGTTTTTCAACAGCATCTAACAAGAAATAAAATGCCATCTCAGGAAACAGTAAGAAAAGCTACTGAAGTAAATCCTTCATTACACATGCAAACTGGCATTTCCTGGAAAAGCAAAATTCATGTGGTTGTTTTCCTGTAAATTTCCTTTTCCTGTAGGATGGAAAGTTATTCCAAGAGAGAAAAAAATCATCACTATTACAAAATAGTGGTGTCTCTTCATGTCAGTTAGTCTTACTTTTGTTCTCAGCAAAAATCAGTATGAAAGCAGAGAGAAGCAATTCAGTTTGTAGCAGAAGTTCTTTTATATCCATGCACCATCTTTTTCCCCCTGCAAAAGAAATCCAGTGTAGGAAATGATCCTTTAAAACAAGGCCATTAAAACAAACCAAAAGAAATAAAAGAGAGCAGGAAAACCTAAGCAAAGGCAGGCACACATTACTAAGGCAGTGAATGGGATTGTTAGAAGACAGGAGAAGTTAGACCTCTGTATAAATTCCTTATGGCTGAAATCCTGGGTTTCTACTCTGCTTGGCTCAGGGCATTCTCAAAGCACAAATAGGGATTTGTTTTTTATTCCCAAAGCAGAAATGGGGATTTATTTTTTTATTCCCCTTCCCTGCCTGTGTTTTTAAAGGCATCAAAGATATCCAGGATGTAGTGAACATTTCATAAAGTCAGTACAACTAAACATTTGCTCAAAAACTTGAGTTAATTTTGTGAAATAATTTAGACTAAAAATGGAATAGCTTACATCAGAAAGGCAGCACACTTCACCCTTAAATCAAAGATTTTTGCTTAGATTCAAGCTCCAGATTTCTTACTACACATAACACAACCGGATCCTCCAGTGACATTTTTCCTCCATTTGCCATACCTTAGTCAAAAAAAAATCTGAGTGTCCATCCTTGTTATCAGAGCCTTACTTTAGCAGTAAAACACTGAGTTGTGACACAGTTGCTTACAGGTGAAGCACACACAGTGTGCTTCCTCACACAAAAAGGAGTGTTATTAAAACAAATAAGAAACAAAACCAGGTGTAATCAAAATTTCAATCTTCCTTCACTGAGGTACTTTACATATGAATACTAACATGTATAATTTACTAAATAAATGTATCAACTGTCTTGAGACATCAAATCATATAATTAACAAATATTCCAACAGAGTAAGAGAATCAATAATGGTATAAACCCAAATAGTAAAATGATATATTAATATTAATAGACTGTTTATAGTTCTAAATGAGCATAAATGATACAAACTGAAAAATTAAAAAGCAATTAAAAGTACTTAATAGCTCTTTAAGTTTTATGTCTCTCCAAAAGAGATTTTTTGGGGAGGGATTGAAATCAATGCCATCAGTAACAACGGAAACAAAGGCTCACCTAAAATCTAACTCACAACTAAACTCTGCTAGTAATGCCAGGAGTAGTATTTTCCCATAATACTATGTCCATTAAGTGTAGCTTTTTTAGTGATTTTTTTTCTGTGAGTGAACTTTCAGGAGACACAGAAAAAGAAGAAAGGCTCAGGTTCTCTTTTCTCCTTAACAATTAGATGCACCTTGTGGCAAGTGAGCTCAAGGTACCAAATCCCTTGAAAAAGAAACAAGGGGGGCGTGAATGTGACATCTGTGAAGGGGACAAGCTTGATAGCCCAGAACACCAAGGTCTTTCTTTAGTTCATAAGGCAATGTGGCATTAGTTCAAAAGAAGGAACAATCTCTTCCTAGCCACACACTGTCACTTGTGATGTTCCAATACTGACAAAGGTCCCTTGGCCTCTCCAAGCAGGAGTAACTTGCTTGTTTTCAAGACAGACAGCAAGTTCTCACTGTCATGTCTTCAGGCTGGAGCAGAATTGTGATTACTTTGTTCTATAGTGACCCTTACAAAAGAACAAAATAAAGTGAAAGGCCCAAATTCTATCTGGAAGACTCAAAAATGGTTTTGGGCTTTTCCTCATTTGCAAGGAATTTTTCATACCTGCTAAGCCAATGCAGATGCATGTGAACCACAGTGGAGTTTCTTAAGTCACATTACTTAGCAAAACACAGCATCTGCTCCATCCCTAATCACATCTGAAATAAATGCTAAAGAACGATCTTCTACAATCTGTTTATGCACTACCAGATTAACTCTCCGTTTCTAAAATGGAAGCTATTTTTTCAAATAACCACCTAAATGAATAAGCTGAGAAACAGCAGAAAATTAAAAACAGATGGTGACCATTTCTGCAAAAGAACCTTTAAGAGCAGATACATTTAAGTCCTGATTTTGTTTCCCAAACTTTATGGGTCACTGTCAATGAACACTTCTTGCAGACTGTAAGATACCCTTAGAGATCCTTACTGACAAGACTGTAAAGGCAATAGTATTTAGTTACCCAAACATAAAAACCACAATTGTGGATGCACCATTTGGGCAAAGTCACCTTAGGAAAGGGAACACACACAGGATATTACCATAACTGCATGACACCCTTGATATTTTACAACTTCCACAGAACAGTTCATTCCTTAAGCCCCAGAAATGCCAGAGAACAGTCACTTAAAAATATTTTTACAGCTGGAAATCAGCATTTTTTTCAGAATTTAACATATCTGTAGGTAAACAGAATTAGCAACGTTTGTTCTGAACAAAGCAGCACATTCTGTTCCCCCTGCCCCCTCCCCAAAACAGAGGCAAAAATGCAGTTCCTTTTCTCATCGCAGCTCCCAGGCCAAGGACACTGCAGCTTTGTGGAGTGCAAATTCCTCCGTGCACATGATGCAGTTACACAATTGAGCGAGGCATCCTGACCCCATGCTGAGAGATTTTACTCCACATGCACTTTTTTCATGTAGACTAAGAGGAAATGTAAAGTATTGTGCTGACTTAAGACTACGTAATTTTAATGACAACAAAACCAGTAACATAGTAGAAAAAAAAAGAGAAACAGATACCGCCCAAGATTTTTTCTAAGAGATCGGTTGAGATGAGGCATTCAGGATGAACCAACACTGGACAAAAGAAACTCTAAAAATCCTTTAAAGTTGTCGGACTTTCCTATCAGTGTTTTTAATGTTGACATCCAGTGTCTCTACTTTCTTTGTGAGCCGATCCAACATATCGTCCTGCTCTTCTATTTCAGTCTGCAGGCCAAGAGCGAGGCTTTTCAGGCGACTCAGCCCAGAAGACATCTCATCTGTCAGGGTAGAGAGGGACCATAAGGAATCAAAGTACTATAACACAGATTGTTTAAATGGACACTATCAGGATTCCTTCTTCTCCAAAACCCTGGGTTAGAAAATGTTAGATACAATTCCTCAAGTCTGAGTGTTCCTCTGAAATAGAGGAAGCACTGATATGTTCATACTTGTACTGTTACTACCAGAAATGGTCACTTCCTCCTTTTTTACATTACAACTGCAAATGCTGAATACCAAATTGGATCTTTATCAAATGACATACCCTGTAATGTAGTTTTTACCTTTTTTTTTTAATGTCTCTCATAGAAAAATTGGTACATATTTTCTCTGCTCACCATACACAGTATGCTCACTACTTCAATTGTTTTTCTTTAAACTTCATGCAGAGATGATACCAATGTGCTGAAGATCTAAGCAGTTATTTATCATAGATGAAAGACTCCCATTTCCATTTTTTCTAATTGACCAAAAGGTGACTATTTCATTGCATGACTGATTGGTATAAATGCTTTGTGAGGTTAGTACATTTTCCACAGCTTGTGAATAGAACAAATGGGCTTCCACTAGATCTTATGACCGACTATTTCTCTTTGATTTATTCCTTTCTGATTTTTTTCCAATTTCTTCTTTCTAGGTCAGCTACACAGTGACATATGTAAGGAAACAGGCACTTTGTCTATATGCTACAGAGCAAAGGAAGGCAAACTCAGCTGAATGGTTTTGAGAAGTAATGAAGGAAATGCAGCAAATCCACAAATTAAATATTTAGTGCCTTTCAATTCTTCTATTTTTGGCAAAACATGTTTATTTCAACAGCTGTGCATAGCTTTAAATTATTTGGGTCCAAACTGATGTACCATGCAGATAGTTTTGAAATGCAAATACAAGCAAATGATTTTTTAAATTACCATCAAGTTTTGCACCTTAACTAAACAAAAAAAGTATTGGCAATATATCACTTAGTAATTTTATCTGGTTTAGGAAACAAAAAGTCACAATCATATGACATCAGCTTCAGTTTCCTCACTCACCTAAGTTGTTATCAATTTTCTGGTGGTAAGCTCGCAGTTGTTGGTTCTTTGGGTAGGCATCCCTTTGCACTGAAGAAACTAAATCTGCTTTGTTGAAATCATTGTCTGTTAAGAGTATAGAGTACAGGATATTATATAATGAAACAGCTTGTGAGAAGAGGTTTTGAAGTTTTATAAAGGCTGTTAAAAATTACTTTGAACAGAGCTGCCAGGTAATCACATAACCAGAGTATCAGGAGTAGTCCAGTACCATTGTCTATAGGCCAGCTTTCAAGATGAACACTTAAGCTACAATTATTCTCTTGGGGGCTGCCACTTGTAGTTCTAGCAGGGAGATGAGAGAGCAAAGCAAATCCAGCCCGCCAGCGCACATCCAGGTGGGACAAAGGGTGGGACAGTCACCGGGACCTGCAGGGAGCCGCTCTGCCCTCTGCTGGACAGACCTCGGCACTACATGGAGCGGGATGGGGATCAAAGTCCCCGAAAGCCTTCATTTCATGACTCACACAACAACGTCATCGATATCCTGCTGCTTTCCCACTCTTACTGGGTTAAATAACCGAGGCTCACTTTATAAACAAACAGCTATTTGGTAGGAGAAAGCCCTCGGAGAAGTTAACAGATTGAGAGAAGCAGGAACAAGGCCAAACTCCATACACCACCTCCTGAGAATCAAGAAATGACTTCAGTATGAAGGGTTAGAATCTATGTTTAAATAACAAGGAAAATGTATCTGAAAACTACAACAAATGATGGTTAAAAGGAGAACCTCTGAAAGTGTAACATTTTTGCAAACCTGGGGAAACCCTGTCCGCAGACTGTGTGCATTCTCAATGCAAATACAAGCACTGGGTACTTCTAGTCTTTAGTGGGTATAACATCTTCACCACAGAT
Source organism: Oreocharis arfaki (assembly GCA_013398015.1). Lineage (NCBI taxonomy): Eukaryota > Metazoa > Chordata > Aves > Passeriformes > Paramythiidae > Oreocharis > Oreocharis arfaki. The sequence goes on along the minus strand of VZRR01006739.1, from coordinate 162,603 downwards.
ATAAAGAGTTTAATGGAAACAATTTCCTAGAATTCAAAGCATGAAGGCTGGGATACAAATTTCCAGATGTTAGGCAGCAATGTAAGTCAGCAGCTGGGCAGACTGAAGGGTCTCTGCCTTCTGCAAGTTTGCCCCACATGGATGACAGGCATTCAGTGTAAAATAAAGTTAACAAACCTGAATTATCTAGCTTCCTTAAATTTGGATGGCTTTCCTGGTATTTTGACTCTTGTTCTTTACTAGACGTCATTGCTTCTTTTAACCTATTAAAAAAAAAAATAAAAGGAAAGCATTGCTATTAACCTCGGCATTAAAGAAAAAAGGTAGCTACACCATCTCAGGAGTCTACAGGAATTTGAAAGAATCAACAGATGTTTTACATTCTGATTTTCTGGTGACATTTCAGAAATGCTGTGGGAGACAAGTCGCAGATAAAAAGTTTAGGTTACTTACCTGCTGTTAGCATAATATTCAGGGGCTCCATTCTGCTCTGGCTTGTTCTCTGGAGGTTTGGCTTTGAAGTAGTTTACCAAGCCCCCCCAAACACTCTTGATGCTGTTTATGTGCTTTTGACTCGTCTTCAAGTCCTGGTCCATTTTATCCACCATCTGCTCTGTGCGCTTCAGTGCCTCTCCCTGACGGATGAGCTCCTAACAGGCATTGACAGAGAAAAGCAGATCATAAAGCCAGGATAAACTGAGACATCAAACAATTAACAGATACTCTAAAGAAAAATAACAGTGTTCCTTCATCTGTGCAGACTATTTCTGAGGGCAAACAGCTTTTCCTTTCAGTCCTCATCCTCCAGGACATCTAAATTAAGAATTGCTTGTCAGCCACAGCACCAACCAGCTGTAAAATCCTCATCTCTGCGATGTGTCAGGTTCCTGGCACCTACTGCAAACAGCATCCAGGAGTTTTCTGTGCTGGCCTTTTGTCAGGCTGACATTTGCATCTATGGCTGATCACCACATGGGTGATGTAGAAATGCACAGGTTTATGGCAGGGGAATAAGCAAGCAGGACAATTTCTAGTTATGAATGGCACCTTCATTGGGAAGGGATTCTATTTTCACCTTACTGGGATGCTTCTGATAATTAAGAAACAGAATAACCAAAAGAAATAAAGACAGAATTTCTTCAGAGTTCCAGAATATTTTACTTAATTCTAACAGTGCAGGATTTAGAAATTTTTATATATAGAAGTACATTATTTTCTAATTCAGCAGCACAAACACTATTCCAAAGTAATCCAAAGATTAATGCTGGCAGGAAAGTTGCCTGCAGCTACCACCAGTGCAAAACAAAGAACTTGTGTTCATATTCTTGCTAAACTCTGGGAAATTTTAGCTGAATATTC
>VZRR01006739.1:124463-161214 GCA_013398015.1 Oreocharis arfaki | reverse complement strand
CCCCCCCTCCCCAATATAAAGGAGCAAACACACAGATTTCAAGTTTTACCATAGGCCCTGCATCAAGCCTGAATTCTTAATTCCTCACTTGTGATTTCCTGGACAAACAAATCACGAATCTGAAAGTTCACGTAAGTCCCACCAAGAACCCTCTGAGCATAAGGACTGGCTGCATCTTGGGGATGCTCTGGGGTTAATTTAGGCAACAGCATCACCCAAGGACCATCCCATTAGCAGGTGACACAACAGACAAGACCTTTATGAGCCCGAGCACAAAGTGCTGAAACAGAGCCTCAGGAATGAAGGAAATGATTAATCGAGGTGAAACGAAGCACATCACGAACAACTAACAAGGCAGGCCCTTCCTCTAACCAAGAGGACAGCTGAAAACCTTTTAGTCAGATAAAAATTAGCAAGAACGGTTGAAAGCAGCTGAAGACACGGCCGAGTCCCAGCCTCAGTACTATACAGACAGACATAACTGGGATTTTTCCCTCAAAACCTAAACGCCACCACCCAGAAAACACAGGGTCAGGCTGGCTGGCAAACACCGAGTAACCCGCAAGAGGGACTTTTCGGGAGAGTGTCCGGGGGAAAAAGGGAGAACGAGACTCCCGTCCCGGAGGTCTGAGCGAAGGGGGAGCGCTCGGGCCGTGCGGCGGCTCCCCCACCAGCGGCCCGGGGGTGAAGGCTCCGCTCTCGGCCCCGACCCACCTCGGAGGCGGCCACGCCGATGCGCTCGGACTCGTAGAGGAGCGACAGGGAGCGAGTGGTGCTGTCGGCGGTGGCGGCGGAACGGCGCAGCACCTCCTGCTGCAGGAACCGCTGCCGGTCCGCTCCGCTCGCCCCGCCGGGACCCGCCGGCGCCACATCCTCATCCTCGTCCTCCGCGAACGGGTTGTAGCTCCTCGGGAGCGCCGACATGGCACCGCCGACCGCGGAAACGCCCGCGCGGAGGCCTCGCCCCTCACGGAACCCCCTGCCCCCCCCAAGCCCCCGCGTCAGGCCGCGGCCGCTCCGCTGCTTCCGCCCACCGCACCGAGCACCGGGCGGAAGCGCTGGGCGGAGCCACCGACCGCACTCCCCTCCGCGGGGCGGGGTGAGCGCCCGCAGCGCCGCTGGTGGACAGGCGGCTGCTGGGCGGGACCACTGCGGCGGGGGAGCGGATGGCTGGGCTGGGCGCGCCTGCTTGCGGGGAGGGGCGCAAGGGCGGGGCACCAGGCGGAAGCGAAGCCGCTCTGGGCGCTGCCATCTTTGTGGCGTGATTGGTGCGCCGTGCTCCCGCGGGAGGCGCTGATCTCGCGGGCGGGGCCGGGGCGGGTTGGCCGGGCTGGCCGGCGGCGTTCCCGCACAACATGGCGGCCGCGGTGGTGGCGGCGGCAGCGGCGGCTNGGCGGCGGCGGCCGGGACGGCAGCCGCCACGGCCGGGACCGCCGCGGCTCCCTCTGCGGGCCCCGCGGGTCGCGTGAGCAGCGCGGCCACCGCTCGCGGCTTCTACTTCAACACGGTGCTTTCGCTGGCGCGGTCGCTGGCGGTGCAGAACCCGGCGCCTCTGGAGAAGGTGAGGGGCGTCTGTGGGGAGCGGCCGTCACGGGTGGGGGCTGTGTGTGGGGCGCTGCGTGTGTGCAGATTGCGGGGTTGTCACGCGTGGAAGCCGCGTGTGGCGAGAGGGCCGTGCTGCGGGAGGGGTGGCCACTGTGTGCACAGGACACGCGAGCAGCCCGGTCGGCGCCGTGCGTGGCCTCTTCTGTCACTGTGCTCTGTGTGCGGTGTCCGGCCGCCCCCTTGGCACTGTCGCGCCTAGGGACCCGTGTCGCTCGTGGGGTCGGGGCAGCGAGCGTGCCCGCGGGCCGGGAGATGCCCCGGGGGACTTGGCTCTGCCCGGGCGGGAATGTCTGTGGGCCCTGAGTGGGTTCTGTCCCCCCAGCTTCGTCCTTCTGTGCGTTCGGGGCAGCTGGGCCTCAGGGATGCTCGTGTGGGCCAGCTTGACCCAAAAATTGGAGTCAGCAGCGCACCCTCGGAGCAAGGAACTGGATCTTGCTGCGTGTCCTCCAAGTCTGTGGAATATGGTCTTGTGGGAGGAATTAGTCTCAACCTAATTAGGGCTGGTTGCTTTCCTCCACGTATATGGTTAAATCCCGGCGACGCAATCAGTGACGGATAAAATGTGGGTGAGATAAAGCTCTGCTGAAGGGAGAACCCCCGGAGACCCGTGTCTGGGCGTGGCCCCCGAGGGGCTGCCCGCTGCCCGGGGCAGGGATGGACAGCCTGGTGTGCTGGGGCTGGGCACGAAGTGATAGCGTGTCCGAATTGTATCAGGCAATAATCGTGACCAAATAGCTGAAAAGTACCCCTCTGTGCTGATGCAAACTATAGTGCTTGTTCTGGACTAGCTGTTGCAGCCTTCTTTTCTTATTTCTTCTTCTGAAATGTACCATTGGTGTGACAGTCAACGGTGAAAAATTTTTCTGAGCCCTGCTATTGGTTCACAAATATCCAGGGATTTCTTTGTTTTCAATTTGACAGAATACAGCAGGAGTTCAATGATAGTAACAGCTCATATCTAGCTGAAGTTGCTCACTCATATTATTGCAAATGTACTCTGATGTGGAACACACATACCAACCATCGTTTTCCAAAGTTCCTATTTCGTCTACTGTATTTTATGCGGCACAAGAGGATTATCTGTGTTGTGTTACAGGTCTTCTAATTAGGAGGTCTGGCAGGTGAAGGACCAGAATTTTGAATTCCACTGAGCATCCAATAAATTCTTCTAATCCTCTAGGGAAGTTGCTTTTTGCTTTAGAAATTTCAAGGTGGGGTGTTCAGAGAGTTATCTAAATAGGAAGTGACTTGACATTCAAACATAGATGAGTCAAACAGTTATTTATTATGAAGGCCCTTTTTAGATATAGGCCCTTTTTATTAACATCAAGGAAATGTATAAGAAGACAACATGCTTGTTGCATTTTCCATTTAATAACAGTTTTAGAAGAATGAAGTATTTGAGAGGTTTGATGTATTCTTTATATGTGTGTTTGTTAAGCATGGAGTGAAGTAATAGGTAAGTAATGAGAAAATAATAGTCTTGGAAACTTAATGTGTTATGTTGAAATGGTTTGAGCAAAAGTCGTACACAGGTTGGTAGCAGTTAATTGTTCAGTGCTCTCTATGTAGAAGGCATCGGTGCAGCTGTAACTGAAGCTCCATCCACCTATTTTTTGTTTACAGGAATTGAGTAAATACAATAAAAGTGCCTGCTGCATGTTTCCTGCACAGTGAAGTAGTGGAATGAAGGCTTAATCGTACTTCAACACTTTGATCAAGTGTTGAAAAAAGTCTTTAAATTGATCCGCATTGTAGTAAAAATGTTTGGCATATACCTGAGATTTTTCTTCTTCTGGTTTCTGTCATTCATTGCTCTTTCCTTGCCCTTGGATGTTCTCAATGAGATTGAGGACTAAAGGAGGGTGATGTGGCCAAATGTTTTCCAGAAGATGGAGAGACCACTGTGCACTTCAAGCAAGCTTCAGTTTGGTTTTTAGTCTTGTTTCACTGTTCTTTCCCTCTGCTGTTTTTCAGGTACAAAAGCTGCTCTGTATGTGTCCAGTGGATTTCCATGGCATTTTCCAGTTGGATGAGCGTCGCAGGGATGCAGTTATTGCTTTAGGAATCTTCCTAGTTGAATCTGACCTTCAGGTATTTTTCCCACTTAGGCTACCTATTTACCTTCGAAGATCTTGGATTAATTCAAGTTTAGTTGTTCAATGAATGAAAAGTTGGTATTTGCTCTTTAAAAAGGTGGATGAAAAGATCAGAGATAAGGGATGGATGCAGTCAGGAGAGCAGGGAAATACTGATAAGTGTGATAGGCAGTTGCCATGGCACTGCCACAGCCAAGCTGCTGCTGTGTTTTCTGGCCATCATGGCTTAAGCAAAGAAAAGAGTATTCAGGAGGATTTACTCAAACCAGATGTGTCATTGCATGTTCTTCCCCACATGCTCCTGACTGACAGGGATGCTCCAATGCACTCCTGAAGGCCAGGTTTGCATAGACCCTTTCATGCCAGGATAAACAGACAGACAGCGCACACAGGCTGCATTGTGCACAAGCATCCCTTCTGTGTCTGCCAGCAGGGCCAGGACAAGCTGGTTCTCTTCCCTTTGACTGCTGGGCCTGGTATTGTTCTGTGCAGAGGAAAGGAAGCATGGACACAGTCCCAGGTCTGATGCTATTAGACCTCACTTGAAATTCTTTCATGTTGTTAAAGTTTCCATCAGGCCTGAATTCCCTCCTGTTTAGTATCCGTGTGCTATGGTACAGCTTTCATGGATATAAGGGACCTTGTTCTTTTTTTTTTTTGTATTTGTTTGATTTTTTTTTTTTAAGAAGGCAGCTGTGCTGGCCTTTGATTTGCAGATCAGGGAGCTGAAGTGTTATACAGTTGTGTTAAGTGACTTGCATAAGGCCATCACATGTACTGAATTGGCACTGGCACTCTGAATTTCTAGCTGTCTTCAAATTATTTTGGGAGCTTGCTGTCAATTAATAAATTGTTTGGGGTTAGGTACTGTTCTGGAACTTGTTTCTCCAACTTTTACAGAGAATGAACTGTTGCCTGGAGTGAAAGGGCTTGGATCTAAGGCCCTGAATTGGGTTGCTTTCATTTGCTTGTTTTGAAATCAGTTTTGCAATAGTCAAGAAGCCTGTGGAGTAATCATAAGAAACAAATTCTGTGTGTGCTAATGTAACTTTACCATATCTCTAAAATATCTTGAGATTATATGGTTCAGCTTTTCTTGTCCATTTTGAATATAATATTTTCTTCTTTAGCACAAGGATAATGTGGTTCCTTACCTTCTCCGGCTCCTGAAGGGTCTTCCCAAAGTCCAGTGGATAGAAGAAAGCAATGCACGGAAAGGCAGAGGTGATGTTTGGGTTTTTTGATCTTTCTCATGGAACACCAGCCAGGAAATGGAAATAGCAAAGGTGGTTCAGGACATGGTTCAAGGGGAGGGGAGAGGTCCTGCTAGATTCTTACTTAGCTCCTGGCTTGACAGCCTTTAATATTGATTTTCTTTAGAAGCCAAAGGAAGTTGAATAGATCCCTGTTTTCCTGCTTGGCTGCTTTTTGATGAATTGCACTTTCCAAATAGTTCTGTGTTCAGAACTGGAGAAGATTGTGTAGTAGTTAGAGTAGGAGAGTGGAACATGAGATTCGTATGCTCTACTTTTAGCTCTGATGCTTAGTTGCTGTTTAAACCACTTCATTTTTTTGGTCCCTTAATGCCTCTTAATATAAGAATACTTTTATGTAGTATTATATTATTAAGGTTTATTTCCAGGTAGTTGAAATTCTGGGAAAGTTTTTGATTATTCTTATTGTTCTTTAAACATTTATCCTGAAATTATGATGGTTGGAGTGCTTCTAAATTTTGTATGTAATAATATGTTTGTCTACAGTCTGTCTCAGAACTTTATGACATGGGAGTCACTTATGTCTTCTTGCTTTATTATAATTTGCTCTTTCTCCGTTGGTTCTCTCTGACAAGGCTTAAGTGGCTGATTTTCTCTCCATTACTTTGCAGGTTTGCTTCCAGTGGCAGAAAACTTCAGCTTCTGCTTAGTGACATTGTTGTCTGATGTGGCTTACAGGGATGCATCTCTCAGAGAGCAGGTGGGATTTTAGTTTGTGCTGTTGTATTACCCATTCTCTGATGCTGCAATCCTGACAAATATCTGGAGAAGAGCACAGCTGCTCCCTGTCGACAAGGGGCTGATTGCTTTGGCATGTGCACTGATGCATTAATTTGCTTGTGTTAATAGTCAGGTATCTAGAGGAAATTCATAGGCCTGCAGTTACTTGTGGGTGTCAGTTGTTGAGCCCAGAGTTTTAGAATTCCAGTTTTGGTACTGAGGTCGGGAGTGCTGCAGTTTCATTGTGTACTATTTGTAGCTCACTGCAGACTTTACAGGAGAAGCCCTGTAACCTGAGTGAGTGCGATGTAATCTTTTAGTCACTCAGCATTAAGAAATCTTCACAAAGGTGCTTGCATTAATGTTTACAAGTTTCATTTGTTATAATGATCTGGTGTAAGATAATAGTATCTCTTTACCAAAAGATATTTTTGTATGTCTGTCTTGATGACTTTAGATTTTGGATGCAGTTCTACAAGTAATGCAGTTCCTGTTGGGAATGTGCCAGACACCGCAAATGCACGATAAAGGTAGTGATAAAATTGTTACTGTATTTGTAACTCCTGTCCTCTGAACTTCTGTGTTTGTCTGCTGGTTATCAGGATCAATCCTGAAAAATGAGTTTTGTCTTTCAGCTTCACTTAGCACTTCTCTATTCTGTTTATTGCTTACTGGTAAATACAGAAGCAGAAGGGTAGTATTTGCGATACATTCATGGTTTTTCCTCTGCTTGTAAAAATCAGTTGGTGTAAAGCAGTTTAGGCTGAAACAGTTTAGTGAAGTGGTAGCAAAACCATGAAGAAGTTCTAAGTTACTGTTGATGTGCTGTTACATGTGGTTTTCTTTTCCAGAATATTTGTGCAAGTATGCAGTGCCCTGCCTGCTTGGAATTTCTCGAGCCTTTGGTCGCTATAGCAATTCAGAGGAGGCTCTCCTTTCAAAGCTTTTTCCTAAAATTCCCCCACATTCCCTGAGAGTTCCAGAAGAGCTTGAAGGAATTCGCCGGCGATCCTTTAATGATTTCAGATCAATTCTTCCCAGTTCTCTGCTCACTGTTTGCCAGGAAGGAACACTTAAGAGAAAGGCTAGCAGTGTGTCCAGCATCACACAGGTTTGTATGACTTGCTCTGTGTTGCAGTCAGCACTGAGATTCTTGGTCTCAGTGGAATTAAGACTTAAGCCTGGATATGCAGAGAGTTTCTTAATACATTGTTTGACCAAATACAAATAGCTTTATTGTGGTTCCACGACTGAGTTTCAAAATAGTTTTGTAGTTTCTGAATTACAGGACAATCAGTGACAGTTAAAGTAGCAATTGTACTAGTAAGTCTTCACATGGAGCATTTGGCAAATCCCATTCCTTGTGTTATTATCATTCAAAGCCATTGTGGTGTATATCTGTAAAAGTGGGAAGCTGGCACTTAATGGCTGAAGTTTTCACAAGAGGATACAGGAGCTCTTCCTGGTTTCACCAGGAGCTGTGGATGTTCATTGTCTTGGGGGAAGACTGGATTCAGATGCTGGGTTTGAAGGTACAGATTGTTATTGGCATAGTTTCATACAGCAGAGGAGTCATCATTCTGATCTCTTCCCTTTAGTCAAAAGCACTGAACTGGCATTTTTTAACTTCCCATTTTTGGCTGGAATTGAGCTGTTAGACCCAGTAATATGTAGTTCCTGTTAGTTTTGCATGGAGCTGTTTTTCATTTTAAAATGTATAAACTATTCCCTGACAGGTTTTTAAATGTTTTATAAATATTTTCTAAAATATGGCTCTTGTGCAATGTTTCAGGTTAGTCCTGAACGTGGGATTCCCCCTCCCAGCTCTCCTGGAGGATCTGCAATTCATTACTTTGAAGGTAGATTACCTTGCAAGGAACAGTCTGAGATTTGGGGGTTTTGTTGCTTTTTATAGAAAATTGAAAACGAAAACCCTTTCGACCCCTTTCTCTGCCTTTAAGAGTTCTTACAGGAATTCAGTGGCACATGCTGGCTAGGGTTTTAAAAAAAATTGTGGTTTAAAGACAGTAGGAAGTAATTATTAACACCAGTAATTTCCAGGCTCAGTTGTTTTTCACTTGTTTCTTGATTCCCTTCCTGCTAGGCAGTGCCTGGTACTGGAGAGCTTAATTCAGCTAGGCCAAAAATATTTCAGGAGATTAGGCTGAGTAACTTTGAGGAACAAGTGTTAATCTTGTGCTTCAGTAGACAACTACATTGTTGGTCTAGGGTCTGGGATTTTGAGGCTTGTGGCACATTGTATAAATCCAAAACAACTGCTCCATTTGGAGTGTGATGTGGGTCGTTGGGTAAGACCCAGTAAATTGCTGGTGCAAGAAATACTAGAGGAGACACTAGAGTGCTCACTGGTGTGCATTAGTTACTGTATCATAAAAGGCCAAAACCTGAGAAAGTTTCATGAATTAACATACAAAGTCTTAACCACTGAGTTGTGGTAGAGCTCCAGCTGTGAGTTCTAAGTCAAAGCAGGGCTTAAAAATAAACTCTCCTTCATGCATCATGCGGAGGACTAGCTCTGCCTCTGAGCTGTTTTGGTGTCTCTGGTTTTGTCTGGCCCTTTGAGGTTTTTAATGGTTTGGACTTTTCTCTGTTTCTGGGCCATTCTCCTCTCTCAAGCCCTGGCTTAAAGTAATTTCTTCGACATTGCTTTTCTTTTTCCTTCACATTGCTATTTCTAGAGGCATCTATTCCTCACTTACATAATGAGATTGCAGGGTAATTCTTAAATTGCTGAGTAGGAACACACCTGTTTATCTTCTGTCTACTGTGTTGAAGCAATGTATTCTTCAATGCTGTGGTCTTCATGGTTTGAATTAAAAAAATAAACAAAAACCAAGGCTGCAGGTTAGAGAGGTGCTATTGTAGTAGAACAGAAATAATCTTAAATCTGTAGGTGGATAGTGGACAACTTTGTTAAATTTTTGGAATTATATTTTTAAATTATTTTAGTTGTTTCTCTGGTAGAGTTATGATTATTCCAGTCAGGATTTTATTTTCAATACTAACTTCTACCAAATATTTTAGCTACAGTCAGTCCTTGTATTACTTCTGTTGATAAAGTTTGTCATCTTGCCTTCTGAGGATGAGTAGTGACCTTGGTTTTATTTTGGCCAAGGCTAACAGTTTAAAAAAAAAAGAACCAAGGACTTTCTATTTTGTTGTCAATAAATAGTCTTGCTTGAAAGCCTGTTAATCACAAGAACATTACTCTAGCACAGCCAGCTGAGCACTTCAGAAAGGCATGAGATGTAATTTCTCAAGAGGAAACAGAGCCAAGAGCAGTTTGCTGAGCAAGTTGTTTGCTTAATAGAGTACTTCAATCTGAAAAATAATTTAATTCTCTTTGCTTTCAAATTGCAGTGGTGAATTGGTGCCTATTCTAAGATGAACACTGTGCCATGTGTTCATTTCATCTAATACAGGGGAAAACCTTGCAAGATAGTTTTGACTTAACCTGTTCTTTGCATTTCTGTGCTTCTGATCTAAAGGGCATTTACAAATGTTTTCAGGTACATGCATATCAGTAGTGTGGAAAGATTTGTGAGAAGTATCTCTGACATGGGCACACATTATTGTAATGAATTCTCTGTTGTGATAGTAAACATCTAATGAGAATTGTATCATAGTTTTCTGTCTTGATTTACCAGCAGATGAGCTGAAATGCACCTCTGTCAAATTAAAGACTGTGTTAGAAAGAACTCTTTTGTAGTGGCTAAATGTTTCCATTAAAGAAAGTTAATATCCTTTCTCTCTTGAAACTTGTATTTCCATTATTTTTTTCTGATCAGGTTCATATCTTCCTGATGGGAGTGCACTGGATCCTGATTATTACTTCTCCACAATCAGCTCCAGCTTTTCAGTTTCTCCTCTCTTCAATGGTATTAACAATAAAGAGTTTAATATCCCACTGGAGATGCTCCGACAGCTGTTGAACATGGTATGTGATGGCTCCTTATGAAGACTGCAGTGACGCTGTGTTCTAGATATTTGTGCTAGAAATAGATGCAGTTTAAGTTTAAGCTTTTAGAATTGCAAGTAAAACGACAGTCTTTGTCTTTCAAGCTTTGTGTAATGTTATTTTTATGGCATTTAATGTCACGCTTCAACAGCGTTCCTGAGAAGCTCTCATATAAACCATGCAGAATTGGGAAAATTAACTAAGCTTATGTCAGCTGCTTCCTGCTTGAGTCTTGCAGACCACTTGTTCTGGTGTAACCTGCATACTGCTAGTTGCTGAAATAGAAGATTGGTTTTTGCTTTGAGAGTGAGACTCTTCTTGAAGGGTTTGTTTGCTGGGAATTCACACAAGTGACAGAAGCTGCAGGCCCTGTCTGCTTCTGGCATCAGCTATTCTGGAACAGCAGAGAGGCTCAGATGTTCCTGGTGCAGCCTTAATTTCATCTGACGCGTTGTAGTGAAGTGGATTGTGTTTTCTGTGCGTAAGCAAAATTGTATTAAATGATATTCTCCTCCTATCTAGAGTCACTAACTCTAAGAAACACTAGAGGATGCTAACAGGAAACATCCTGGTTTAGTTTGGTTTTTTTTCCTCCATAGGTAAAGCAGATCGTTGAGGATTCTCTTCTGAAGACCTTGGATGCAGTTATAGCTGAAGTTACAGAGGTATGTTTTTATCTTCCTCCTTTAATGATTTTAATGCTTCATTTTTTTGCCTTGTTACTTGAATAGTTATTGTTTTACCTATGTAAGGTATGCCTTCTCTTTGCAAAATGATACTAATTTCCTTTTCTGAACAGTTCTTTCAGTGGTTTAAATCTAGCCTTGGACTGTATGAAAATGGTGAAGGGGTGTGATACTTTTCACTAACGTAGGAGGAAATAGTTATTTTCCTACATTAGCTCTGTTGTCCTGATAAATTACAGCATTGGTTGCCCCAAACTGGTTTACTGTAGACTAAGGTCATTCTTGCATATTGCAGTAACATTGTCTTTTTTTCACATAGATGAAATGCATTGATTGTTTTCACTTTGTGGCTTGGAAATCGCTGCGGCTCTTTCGGGTGCCATTAGCACGAGTTTGTCAGTGTTGCAAACTTTTACTTCCAGAGGTGGCAGACTTGAATCTTTAGGTCTGTGAGTCCTCATTTCAGAACAAGGCCTTGTTTCTTGTTCTCCCCTCCCGTGGGTGCTGCTCTGTCACAGCCTCCACCACATCTTATGGAGTTTGCCTCATTTCCTCAGGGCATGAACTGTGGTGAAAGGGGTGTGTGCTGAAATATGTGCAGAAATGACTCTGCTCTGCTCTCAGCCTCCCATCGAGCACTGCCATATTCGAAATGTAGGCCTGAGTGGAGACAACTTCAGCCTCTCTTTCTGCTATCTCAGTAAAGTGAGAGCTTGGGATCCCCCTTTTTTTTTCTTTTTTATTTTTAGCCCCGTTGTTAGAGAAACAGACTGAATCTTGTTTAAAGCACTGAATGGCTGTACTTTTCCTTTTCTTAAAAGTAAAGGGGGAAAAGCTGTGAAGTTACTTCTTGTACCTGTTTTATATGCTTGTTTACATTGTAGAGGTGGAGTGAGATTTATTTATTGATATAATGGAAAATACTTTCTTTTGAATCTAGCAGATTGCTTCTTTTGTCTTTCAGACTGGTTCTAGTACAGATCTCTATTACAAAGCCTTCAGTGACCCTCTTTACCTTGCTCAGTTTAAAATGCTGAGAGACACACTATACTATATGAAAGGTATTTATCCTTTTTTAAATTTATCCTTCGTTATGTTTAGGATCACAAGCATCATCTGCTTTGTATCGAGTGCTTGAACACTGGGTTTGCATTTCCTGGGAACTCTATTTATGGTATTAAATTTGTATTCTGAAATGTTTCCATATTAAAAAAGTGCTATGGAAGTAGAAAAAAATATTTTAAGCACCATTAAAAGGATTAATAGATGGCATTTGAATTGTCTGTTCGCTGGTGGACTTTGTTATGAAATTTATCTTTTAGACAGGACATAAACTTGATTAAATAATATCATTTATAGTGTAGCAATGACTTTTATATATGCTGTTATTCTGATACGCTGACTTCCCCCTCTCCTTTTCTTTCTTTAGACCTTCCCAACTCATTTGTGAAGGAAGTCCATGATTTTGTGCTGGAGCAATTCAACAGCAGCCAGTCAGAACTTCAGAAAATCCTCCACGATGTGGATCGACTGCACAATGAGCTGAGCCCTTTAAAACTGCGCTGTCAGGCCAACGCTGCCTGTGTGGATCTCATGGTGTGGGCTGTGAAAGATGAGCAAAGTAAAAAATGCTCTTTGGTCTCTGCAGTGTCTCTCTGTAGTGTTCTAAGTTGTAGAAATACAGAATAGGTGGTACTCAGAGAAATACTAAATTTCAGTGGAATACTTTATGCTTTTAGAATACAAGAGTAAAACTTCCATCAAAAGGTTGTCAGATTAGTTGGCTGGGTAGTTAGACATCTCTTTATAGAAATGGAAACAGAAACTTCCTATTACTTAACTCACGGGGATGCTATAAATGCTGAACTGCATGCAGCTACTTATTTTCTAGTTTCTATTTTATATATTGCTCTTAATGTCTTAAATATTTCTCAGTGATTCTTTTAAAGCAAGTATTTTTTCTTCATTGCTAGCAGGATTGGGAAGCTCTTTCTCACTTTCCTTCTATTTTCTTTCTGTTATAAATCTTACGTCTGGTGAATACGTGAAGGAATTTTTTCCTTTGGACATTGCAATATTTGATTTCTGTTCAGTATGAAGTATGCTCGAAACCAGCTTTAAGTACTGTCATTCTTTCAGTCACAGTGTTTGACAGAACTGTTTAGTGCAGCTGCTAGGTTTCTGAGACTGTTTTTGCAGAAACAGCACTAAATCTTATACTACAAGATTGATGCTTATAAATTCTCTCCATTATTTTAGAAATTCCAGTAAGCATTGGGTTATGTGTGGCCTAATAACAAATCTAAGATAAACTTTTCTGTTGGATTTTTTATTTAAGGTGCAGAAAACCTGTGCATCAAGTTATCAGAGAAGCTGCAGTCAAAAACCTCAAGCAAAGTCATAATTGCTCACCTGCCACTGCTAATTTGTTGTTTGCAGGTATGTCTTTCCAGTATTTGTCATTAATTACTGTAATTACTCACTGTATCAGTGAGTGAGAGTTTGGGGAGTTTTACAGGTTGCTAGAGCACTTTATCTGCTATTTTTATTACTTTCCATCACTGTCTTCTACATTTGGATTTCAGAGGTGTGGTGTGAAAACAAGGAACTGCTTTTAAAATTTTCTTAGCTCAACTACTTCTTGAAGAATAATGTTCATGGGGGTTTTTAACCAGTATCTAATTTCTGAACTATTTAGCTTCTTAGCCCATTACACAAATAGATAAAATATTGGGACTGGCAGGTCACTGAAGTTCTAGACTAAGCCTTGGTTATTCTCATTTTTATGTTTTCTAATTGGGCACTTGCCCCAGTTGTACAAATTTGGTTTTTTCTACTGCATAAGTAGTAAGTTATCAGGTTCCTCTAAATGTTGGAACTTTTACAGTAATTTTGTTTTTGGAGAGTGCAATTCATTTCATGTAACTCCTGTGAAAACACCCAGGAAGAGAGCAGCAAGGCTTGACTGGTATATGACACTCTAGAATAACCTAAAACAGTTAGAGGCTTAAAATGTCTAAATATTCTGCTAAAAATTGAATCTCTCAAAACTGTGAAAACTGTGTAGGATTTGTTTTGTTTTCTGGTTTTTTGTATTGAGTTGAAGTTGCAAGCTTGCAGCTGAAATAAAAATACTGCTGTTTTATTATTCTAAAGCTCTGGTTTTTTGAATTTGTCTTGTGGGGTATTTTTATTTTCCCTTTTTAGGGTCTAGGTCGTTTGTGTGAGAGGTTCCCTGTTGTGGTTCATTCTGTCAATCCATCATTGAGAGACTTTCTTGTGATACCTTCCCCAGTGCTTGTGAAACTTTACAAATACCACAGCCAGTATCACACAGGTAAAGGAAAAAAGCTTGTGCTCCAGAGTGGTTGTTTTCCAACTTGTGTGGCTTTTTCATACTTTTTGGTATTTTGTGGTGATACAGCTGTAGGTGGAAATGGAGATGGAATTGAGTGATTCTTTTTTTGGCAGTGGAGAGGAGGAAAGAAAATGAAATTCTGGTAGAAGTGTATCTAAGGGTAAGCAGTAGAACTGCTGTGTCTCTTCTGCTGACACCGAGCACTTCTGTCTTGAGTGAGACTCTGCAGCCAGAGCCAGTGCATAATTATTCTCATAGTGAGGGAAAAGAAATCACATACCCAATTGAAACTCCCTCGTTTCAAGTTGAGGCTGTTGTGTTTAATTCTCCTACAAAGGCTGCTTCTGTCTGCCCTGTAGCCTACTTTGCACTTTGGGAGGCAGCCACTGGGTCTGTCCAAAGCTGCCTCTTCTCCAGAGTGAACTAGATCACGTACCTCAGACTCCCAATACACAGCCCATGCTCCAGCCAGTGACTGTCTTGGCATTTGGCAGATTTTTGTCGTTGTTTTTAAATTTTAATATCAAGTTATGATTTCCAGAAGAAAAATGTTCGATTTGAATCGCTTGCTGATGCAAAAGCAGTATTGTAATGCTAAAGTAGAACAGTAAAGTAGTAACTGACTAAATTTAGGAATAATAATTTAGGAATAGTCAAATGCAGTAATGGCTTGTATAGCTCATCAAGTGGTGTTGATTTCTGTTCTCCTGTGTTCTTAGTGGGTGGTAATGACATCAAGATTAGTGTCACCAATGAGCATTCAGAGTCCACTCTAAATGTAATGCCTGGCAAGAAAGGTCAGCCATCCATGTATGAGCAGCTGCGTGACATTGCCATAGACAACATCTGCAGGTAAGAGGGGGTCTGGCACCGTGCTGAACATGTGCTATTTCCCTGGCACCATGATGAACATGTGCTGTTTCCCTGGCAGAAAAGTACTGGGCCCATTTAGAGGTGCTGCTCTGTGCTGCCATTAAGTCTTTGTGCCTCATTTGGTCATGACTTTTCCTTCAGGCATCTCTTGTTCTGTTTATGTCCTAATTGTAAAATAGTAATTCAGTCTTATTGTTTTGCTTCCCACATCTGCTAGTCACCATTTTTAGTAGGTAGGTGTTTTTATAGATACTCAGTAGGTTTTTTTTTGTTTTCAGCTTAGATGATCACCTTGAGTGAGCCTCCTGTAACAGAAGGATTGTCACACACTCACGTGGGCCGTGATTATTCTTCCCTTTTAGACAGCTGCAGAGAGCTAGAGGGAAGACAAATAGTTGGTGACCAGAGACAAGGAATTAAAGTTTCAATGTAGTGGATTCCAAATTTACCTTATTGCATATTCCCATCTTTATTGTTTCTGGAGAAAGCAGAAATAGAAACTCTGCTCATTTTTTAAAATGTATCTGCAGTGTTCCTTGGCAATCAGTTCTTACTCTTCAGTATAAGCCTGCTTCCCTTATATATAGATGGCATGCATTTACAGTAGTTGAAAGTGATACGTTTTATTGATGCATTACGTTTTTTCTGTCCATTGTTACTCCAGGTGCTTGAAAGCTGGCTTGACTATAGATTCGGTGATTGTTGAGGCCTTTCTTGCCAGTTTATCCAACCGTCTGTACATCTCTCAGGAGAGTGATAAGTAAGTTGTCAGTCAGTCGTCAAAACAATTTTTCTTTCACTCAGTGAATCTGAGACTTATTCTAAGATATAAGTACTGGCATTATTTTAGAATTAAATGTCTCTGAGATTAATGGGCTTGTGTGTGGGGTCAAGATCTTCCCATGCAAAGTCTTTGCAGAGCTGAGCCTGTTTTCATACTGAGAGGTATGGATTCAGTTTTAGCTAATTGAGTCAGCAGATCTTTGGTGAATACTAGCCAATTCTGAGTCCTCATCTCAGTGATGCCTTCTCTTCAAGCTTCAGCTGTCATTTTTGTCTAGACATATCTTGTCACTTGTGGCATTTGACTTGCTCTGTTTTATTTAAGAGACTCACCAACCAAGAAGTCTCGTGGTGGGTGGTTCTGTAGTAGCTGGTCTGTCTTAGTATTTTGCCCATCATTTTTGCCTCTTTTCATTGTTGTTTTTACAACAGTTTGTTCATGGATTAGTGTGGATTTCTTTAATAATGAGTTTGGGAGAGGTTATTTTTTATTAATTTTTTGTTTTGAAAATCAACTTGTGCAAGTATATCCTCTGATGCTGGGGATGTATGGAGTGGCAGTATTAAAGCTGTTAATGATGTATAGGAACTGATACTTATATGAAATGCAACCGAGGTCTTGATAACTGTTGAGCAGTTACATTTATCACATTGGGGTTTTTGTTTGTTTTCCTAACAGGGAAGCTCATTTAATTCCTGACCACACAATTCGTGCTCTAGGGCACATTGCAGTGGCACTGAGGGACACCCCAAAAATGATGGAACCCATCCTGCAGATTTTACAGCAGAAGTTTTGCCAGCCACCTTCTCATCTTGATGTACTCATCATTGATCAGCTTGGCTGCTTGGTCATCACTGGAAATGTAAGGAAGGAATTGGCCAAGAGAATGCCAGTTCATGATCCCTTTCCTTTAGTTAAATGGGAATGTATTTTAGGATCTGCATTTGCAGAAGGCTTTTAAAGCTTCTCTTTCGTTCACCATGGGTAGACACTCTTACATCAGAAATGTTTCTGATATCTTGTGATATCAGAAAACGGAAGCTGTGATAATGTGTAAAGTGCTGTCCCTGTAAAGAAGATGACTCCCTATAGAAAATAAAGATATTTTTAAAAGGAAAAGACTGTAAAGCCTACCAAACTCTATGTTTTCAAAAGTTACTAAGTTTTTAAACTTGGCCTATCCCAAATAAGTGGGGAATATTTTCTTTTTGTATCAGTAATTAACTTTCAAAGTCTTGTCGGTTCATGCATTTAGAAGTGTGGGAGATTGTCTTCTTCAGTCATACAAAGATTAACTGACCTTTTCCAAACGTCGTTTGGGCCTCGGAACAAGCAATTAATTGCCAGAACTCAGAAGCCGAAAAAACAGTTTCTATCAGGAAGGCAGAGTTAAAGAACATAATAAAATTTGTAGAATTTGATGAATTAAAAACATTCACGAAAGCACTTGTACTGTTTGTTTCTTGGAAGCTGAAACCATTGCTGAGGCTGTGGCTGCACACCTCTCTGAAGAACTTGGTAAAACTTAGGATTTACAGGGCTGTTCTTTAGAGAGATTGTATTCAATAAGCTTTACTTAGGGGTTTGGTTTTGGTTTTTTGCAGCATTACATTTACGGTGAGGTGTGGAATCTGTTTCAGCAAATCAGTGTTAAAGCAAGCTCAGTTGTTTACTCTGCCACAAAAGACTGTAAGGACCATGGATACAGGTAACACTTAGCTGTGTCCTTTAAATGTATGAAAACTATATCAAATACCCTTTGTGATGCTTTGGGGTTTTTCAGTTTTTCCCCCTATGAAGTTTGCACTTTTTTTGCAGCGTTGAAGGTTGTGAATTGTACTTTCTTTGATGTTAAAAAAACCCACATTAATTTAAAAATAATAGCACTTCAAAATGCAGAGGTTCCTGAAAGTGCTTTTCACTACAGGTAGCATTGATAACTTCTATCTCTGTAAGGAGTCAGTGTGTAAAAGATAATCGACATTGATGATTTATGTTATCTGTAATTGCAGTAAGTAATCTCTTAGCCCAGAAAAGCTGAGAGTGTGGTTTGTTTTGTTTTTAATGTGGTCCTGATACTTGTTAGGGATTAAATGCAAACCATTAACAATGTAATTCTTTGTATGTAAGTTATGCATTGTTGTCCCCACTAGAAGTAAAGATTATCAGTGACTCTGTTGGTAGCTGGGGTAGGCTGGATACCTTTCAATGCAGTGTGGGAGTAGCTGAGAGGACTGTTCCTGTGTATGTTTTAACAATGCAATCTCAGCTTTAACAACTGATATGAGTTCTGATTCTTCTGCTCAAGAGCTTTCCCAAAACAGAAACACTGCCCTTGGCTGCTTTTTGACTGCCACAGGAAAGTACTTTCCTTGTGGCCATGACAGCATCATAAATGGAACATCCTCAAAGGCACGACTTAAAAATAGTTTTTCACTTAAATAACAATTGCATTTCAATTGTCAGTAAAGTGATGTGCTGCTCACAAAAAGAGCAAGAAAAAAAACTGGGTGAAAATATGTTGGTGGCCTTATTACAAGAGTTACTATCAGTATTATGAAGAAAGCTCTGAAAATATAAAACCTGAGGAATTGCTTTTTCATAACTGTTTTTTCTCCTCAGGCACTGCTCCTTAGCAGTCATTAACGCCCTGGCCAACATTGCTGCCAACATCCAGGAGGAGCACCTTGTGGATGAACTGCTGATGAACTTGCTGGAGCTGTTTGTTCAGCTTGGGCTGGAAGGAAAGAGAGCTAGTGAGAGAGCAAGTGAGAAAGGACCAGCATTGAAGGTCAGATGTGCACTGGTTTTTAATTATGTGCAGCTGTGCTTTATGTGGGTGGCAGTGCTAAACACACCCTTAAACACACAGGGAAAACCCACGCCGTGCTAAGCCTGAGAGTGAGTTCTGGTCATGGAGTGTGAATGCAGGTCTAGAATGCCTTCGGACACTTCACTGATCCATGTGGAGTGTCCTTGATAAAGCAGGGGCTAGCTGCAGTTCAGCTGAGACTGCCTGGAGTGTCAGAGGCAGAGCTGCAAAGGGAGACACGGCATGCTTTGGAATCGGTGTGGGAGACAAACTGCTGCACTGACTTAAAGCTGTGCAATTCTGCGAATTGAGAAATGACAGATTGCAGATGGATTGAGCTAGGAGGCAGTGTTTCTTTAGTGTGAAGGTGCTGAGAGCAATTCTCACTAGAACACTCTACTCAATGCAGAGTAAAAGTTATGAAAGGTGTTCTGAAGACGGGGTTGCTTCATTTCAAGAAGTAAAGAGGGTAAAACACTGCACATGCTGCGCTCCCCAAACAAAAGCAGTTTTTTCTTTGGTAGTTTGCCTGTGTCTCTTCTTAGCACACTAAAATTTGCTTGATAACTATTAAAATGTTCGGTGATTTATTTGTTCTATTTTCAACCATTCAAGAAGTGACTTCTGTGAGGAGAAGTAAAAGCATGGTGGTTTTTTTTTTCTTTTGGTATTCGTAGTAGTTGACATGAATGTCTCCTGAGTGTGCCCAGGAATGGAAGTCATTCCATCTTCTTCACTCTCAGTGCTATGTATTATCCTGAAGAGGCTGATAATGCATTTTTTGTAACAAAAATGCTGACAGACACTGGGTTTTCTACAGTTCTGTGTTGGTGCCTAGTTCTGGCTATCGCTGTTAGTTTGCACCTCTGCTCTGACTCTGAAGCAGTGAGTCGCATGCATTGGAGTGTCCTGAAGTTAACAAAAAAACCATGATGACTTTCTCCAGTTGTCTGTACCCCTTAGAGTGTCTTGTGTGCTATTATTTTATTCCCTTCAAAAATATTTTAAGACCCATCTTTTGTTTTGCGTTATCTTGACTCTCCAGGAAAGATAACTGGAATTTGTTTTAGTTGGGTTGTGCCATTATTGTTTCATCTGAAGACTATTTGGCTTTGTTTCTCTATTGCTCTCTTCTTTCCTTCTTTGTTTTTGCTTTTTTTAATTGCTTCCTTTTGGTTTATTCCACTTCATGCAAAGCTGTATCCTGTTAGCACATTTTCCCTGCCTCTTCCCTGTGGGGCCAGCAGTCTCTCTCTTGTAAGGAGGGAGCTGGAGCATTCCCTCTTTCCCAAATCCAGTGTGGAGGGATATGGGAGGTTGGGAAAAACTTTAGAGAGGAGATGTCTCAGTGTGGTGTCTGTGGCATCACTGTTTGCCTGATCAGAAAAGGTGAGAAATGATGTGCTGAATGTGAATGTTTTCAGTTCTTAAAGGCTCTACTTGGCCAAGAGCAGACACACTTGTATAGCATGCAATTTCAAAAGTCCTAAGAAGTCCAAGGAAATACGTATTTTCCTTATGCTTCTTGTATTTCAATGGAAAAGGCTGCTCCTTCTGCTTAAATAAGTTCTTGAAAATCCTGTCTTTTTACTGGCTTGTTTCTTTTGGCTCCATTTTGATAGTAAAATGAAGCTTCTGGTAAACATTTGACACTTGTTTGTGGCCACCCATTTAAAGTGATCATTTTTCTAGCAGTTATTGAATATCTACGTGCTGACAGGGAAAAAAATCCCTTCAATAGTCCATGAGGAAAACCTGAAAAGCTTTGTTAGAAGATTCCAGGGTGTGTTCAGTCCTGTGGGTTTCATGGGTGCTCTCTTGACCACCTTTTGCACATCACTTGGCAAGACACAGAGTTGTAATTATTTGATGCCTGAAATATGTCTTACAGCAAATACTTTAGAAGTGCTTTTGTAGATGTTTTGATAGTTTCTTTTTTTCTTTTCTCCAGGCATCCAGTAGTGCAGGGAACCTGGGTGTGCTTATTCCTGTCATTGCTGTGGTGAGTATCCAATGGCTGGGTTGTTGCAAACAATAATTTTTCTTACGTTTATCAAATATTGGTGCTATTTCAAGCAAAATGGTTTGATTGACAGCTAGTGCAGAGGTTACCATCCAGGAGAAATGTAGTACTACTGTAAAATAATACACCTTGCTCTAAGGGGGGGAAACATTTGTTTAATAATGATAAATCCCTTGAAACTAAAGAATCTTCTGTGATTCAGGGTTAGACTTTTTCAAGCCATGAAGTCAGGAGATTCTTGAGCTAAATAAAACTGCAGAGAATATTACTTTGAATAGTGTTTGGCATGCAGTGTAATAAACAGCATATATCTGTCGCCTGAGGAGAAGTGAAAAACAAACGTTAATAGAAACAGAGTGAAAAATAAGTCTTAGTTTGGCAGCACAGTGAATTCTGCTTCTTACATGGAAAAGTAAAACCTGATTAAAGAGGGTAAGTGTCCTGTGTCTTCAGAAATGAGGATTGACTGTCAGGCTGAAAGCATTTTAGGAAATGTGCAAGGACACTAATGTCCATGCCAGACTCATTTATTCTGAAGCATATTTGTGTTCAGTCTTGGATGTCGTTTTTTCCTGGGGAAAAAACATTTCTTTTAACAAAGTAGAAGTGCTAATTCAGGAAAAAATTGTAGATCTAGATCTCCAGTGGAAAATTTGGTATGCCCAAGGTGTGTTACCAGGTCAGTAGGACTATTTGCCCAACTGTGCAGCTTTTACAAAAAAAAATCATGTCTAATAGATCCTTAGACAAACTTCCTGAAGGACAAAAGGCACCATGCTGCTTTTTTCCCTCGTGAAGCTGAATTGTTCTGTGGAAGTTTTCCTGCACAGCTGGTGGGACAAAAGGGGAAAATGTATCTCATGCTTGCAGTAGGGATGCCTGCTTGTAACTTGTTCATGCTGCACATCCATTACCAAGCAGGAAAAAAGCATTCATTTCATACTCTGCCCCCACAGACCTCTTCACTGAAGCTTGTCAAAGTGAAGCACTAATTAGCAAAAATTAGCACTAGTTAAAGATCAAAGGACTGTTCCTTTCCTTCCCACATCTCCTCCAGTGGTTTCCTACATAAGCCCTCCCCAAATTCAGCAATGATCTCAAGGACCAGTTCCTAACTTTACAGAAATGTGTTTATAAGTGTCTTGGATCACTGTTATTCAATAGTTGCTCAGTTTTTGCATGAGCCAGCTAGTTCTGCATTGAGAGAGATGATCTTGTGGGTGGCATTTTTCAGCTGTCAGTGATGCTGGTTTAAGTGAAAGCAGGACCATTCCTTGCATATTGAGAGAAGATTAGTGCTTGTTAGAGACTTAATGTAGAAGTTATGGAACTACTTTCCTGTTTCAAATTTTTATTGATGATACATTTGTTCTGAGTAGCTGGGGATAACTGCATTTTCTTAACCAATGTGACCTTTAAATGCAGTCAGATAGTGCCAGAACCTGAAGCAAGAGTTAATGGTTACATTATGGTTGTTGAAGCAAATATTTGACTTTCTTGCACAATGTATGAAGATCATGAGTTTTCAGCAGTAGCTGATTTGCTTTTCTGCTTGACCTCTTTGCCTTGAATAATTGTCTTTACTTAAGTCCCAAAAACCCATATTGCAGATGCTCTAGCTCATTCAGTCATTGATAAACTACTTAAACCTAGGCCATGGATATTTAATCTTTTGCATGTGCTTTTCTTTTTTGTATGTGCTTTCCTTTTTGAATACAGATAAAGCAATAAAATATGTCTACGAATGTTAATGATTTCTGTTGTGCACTTCCAGTACTGAAAATTGTCCATCACGCCATGGACTTAAAAGACAGGAATAGGGGGAAACATCTGAGTTTCCTATTCAGTATCAGCTCTTTATCATTTAATCATCTAATACCAGCATTTCACTGGCTGACTGGTTAAAAAGCTTTGTATGTGGAGTATATAATTGGAGTAGATGCAGAATTACAAACAGCAGTATATAAAAGCAAAATTAAATCAATGAGTTTAAACTTAATATTGGAAAAACACCTTTTTAAGAAGATTTGTAATTCTTAAAATAACTGCTGGTGTATAGGTTATTTGCATATTTTTGCTAACATAAGACAAATTTATAAGGTATAGAGATTGATACAATGTTTGGTACTGCAAAAAGTAATAAAAATAGTCTCACTGGATTATGAGGTACACTTTTTAAAAGGTATGAGGTGAAGTAAGGTGTGCAGAGGTATGTTCATTGTCTTTAATAATTTGAGTGTATGGTGCAGCTCTGTTCCTTGTACCAGGTAGACAGTAATATTCTGCAGAGTGTGGGTAAATCTTCTCATTTTCAAAGGTGACACATTGGAACAGCATTTTTGTTGTTACCTGACTTGAAAGGGTTTGTCCATTGAATCAAGTTTGGAGAGTGCATTGGAATGAATGAGAATATTAACAGAGTGATTGCTATAAATGGTTTTCTTTTGTAGAGAGGATTAGGTGATACTGAGCAAGTGAGCGTTTTGCTGACTGGTTTCCCTCTAAAGGGTATTCTGAGGATATTTATGTTATTTACCAGGCTGGCCTAATTCTGATGCCTCTTGTACCAATGAAGATCAGAGGAAGTATTGAAGCAATTCAAGTTAGACTGGGGAAGAGTAATGGGTCCCTTAGTATTTCATTCCTCCAAGACATTTGTCTCCTCTTACTTGATACAGTGGTCCATGAGGCCCATTGTGTGCATCAGTCTGAATGTTAATACACCTCGTGTGTATTCACTGAATGTTAAATGATGCAAGCAAAAGAAAGAATGGAGGCATCTGATCTTTTTCAAGTTAGGTTGTGTAAAATTCCCACGAGAGACTTAGGCGTCTATGGCTAGTCAGGTATTCAGGATTTCCATAGTCTTATTTGTCATAAACAGACATCCTAGCAAATTTAGAGCTAAATTTCGAGAATCCTGATAGTCTAAATACTTTATTGATTACGTTTTATACACTGATGCAAAACACAAAGTGTAAGTTACTTTGTGATTTTTTTTTTCTAGTAATACACTTGTATCAATACATGGCACTAACCATTATAAATTGCAGTCAAATTATTTGCTGCTGTGAGTCCATTCATGAGAAACTACCTGTAGATAATATATTTTCTTTTGATACCAGTGGCTTTTGTATTGGCTAATACGACAATAAATTTTCCTTTATGATACTGGTATTTTTAACTTGTAATTACACAGCCCACGTGGAACAGAGTGTTGGAGGGTCTTCTCTGCTTTTAAGATGTGGCTGGGTTGGCAACTCTGCCCATGAACAGAAGGCAGCTGGTGCGGTGTTCGTAGATCAGGAACAAAAAGGGGCGGTCGATGACAAAGTGGATCTGAGTGGAGAGAGGCATGAACCCCACGGTGGTTATTGCTGCAGCCTCTGTGCCCTCCTCATTCACTGTGATTGTGCCTTGGTGATTGAACTGTTCAAACAAACAAAACAGGAAAACAAAAGAGAGATTGAGGCTCTCCTAAGTACACTTGAATGATGTGCTCACAGCCTTCCCTGCTCCATGTCCCACACCCTTGCTGGTGACACCTACACAGCACCAATCCTTTGGGTTTTGTTTTGTGGAGAAGCCTGTTCCTGAGTGACCACAACACTCTTAGTGCCTTTGACATCTGATTAAACGTGTTCTTCATTATGTGAGTAGACAAGGACAAGCCCACAACCCTCCCTCCTATGTACTCCAGAAAAGATGAGGAAAAAATATTTTTTTAGCTTACTGTGCAGTATTATTACTGTGCTGCCATGTTATTGGGTGATAGAGTTTAATCAGAGAGGAGGTGAAATGAGGAGTAAATACCCTGTCAATGGTGATCTTCTCATCTGATATACCAGAGTAGTCGCCATTTCCATTGAAGAGTTCTTCTATTCCCATGGATCTCAGATAATCAATCAAGTTATAACTCTTCTCCAGCTTAAATTTAGGCAGAACCACTTCTCTTGTTCTAGTATAAATAAACACAAAAAGAAAAAACCATTGAGCAGATATGTATGTGCACGACTCCTTTGCTGTATGGACCTGTTGTGGTTTGGTTTTTTTGCCCTCTTCAGCAAGCAGGACACAGAGATATATAGGACTGTACTTTTGCTTTCCAAACATGAGCATCATGACTTTTACAACTCAACTTTAAAAAATTAATTGCCCTGCGAGAACTGTTAGTTTGTCAATTTGATATTTCATTTATGATGATTCACATTATTTATGTGTATAAGATATGTGACTGAGCAGTTCGGTGCATGCTTGTACTGAGTGTCGAGCTGTCAGATTCTCTGAAATACTGAACTGGAGATTTGTTAGTTCTTGTGTACAGCAGAAATAGGTTGAATTCCTGGATAGCACATCAAATCATCTCTTTTTGTCAGGTCTGAAGACAGATACACCTCCTCTGCCAGCTTCCTCAAGGGAGGCTTTATGGCTTTATTATTTTTCCTCTCCCATAATTGTGATGTTCTTTGTTCCATAATCATGGAATGTGTTCCTTTACACGCAGCTCTGTTGAAATGCTTAGTGCTGAACTGAACATAGGCTGATGTGACCAAGATTATTCTGCACCAGTAATCCATTATTTTCGCAGTTCTGTTTTTCCTTCTTATTGTAAGCTTTATCAGTAAGAACTTTTTCTTTAAATCTGCATCGTTAAATACTCAGTAGAAAGAATTTTGAAACTTCATTACAGTTTTCTGTCTGAATCATCCTTGATTTCTTGACTGCATTTAAATTTTGAGAGCTCACCGGTCCTGATTTTAAATTCAATAAATCCATTTTTGGAGGTTTTGTTTAGGTTTAGTATTTTTTTATCAAAATATAATATATTATCCTCTGCATGCTTTACTTACCCTTGTTAGTCTCATCAAGAAAATACATTAAGACTTTACCAAGATGTGCTTTTCAGCAGATACCTGTTAGTCATGCTCTTCTGCCACTTTTCTACCACTTGAGGAGCGATTTGCTTTTCGAGGGCTTTCATGCCAGACAGTTTGTGTGGCAGCACCACGAGCATGCTGATGTTGCCCACGAAGGGCAGCTGGATGACGCTGCAGTCCAGCTCGGGGTCGGCGGCAGCCAGGAAGGTGCCTTTGGTCTGCATCATCGGCACCTTCACCGTCTGCTTCTCGTTCAGCCGGAAACTTTTCTTCATCGTCATTTCCACTGGAAACTTATTCTCCCAAGTTCCTGTTAATACGATGCAGAGGACAGATAAAACCCCAAGGTCCCTGTTTAATCAAATGTTCCCAGCATAGGTTTGCACTAAGCTTTAAGTCACGTGAATTGGGAATTACTGTAGGAGATGGTTGATTTCAGTGAAGCCTGAGTTAGAAGATAGGTTTTAAAGTGACTTCAAAATTCCTGGCTTTCTAACTTAACATTTGTCTGATTTGAGTGTTCCAAATTGCAAAAGCAGATGAACACAAACCAGAAATATGAATGTGGTTGGTGTGTATTATTTTTCCCTATGAGGAACCTAGAAATTTAAACAGATTGAATAAAAAAATATTTTTTAGGGTTTGCCTCTAGCAGAACACCTGACCCAACTGTATTTTCTGAGAGATGTGATGCTTGAATCCAGTTCTGAAGGCACCTCTTTGGAGAATGTTAGTGGTGTATCAAGCTGAGCAAGGGCTGGTTTCGTTTTGCATAAGGTTGTAAAAGATGCTATGCTGAAGGCATTACCTTATCTTAGTCCATTTAGACTGCTTCATTTTCTATCTTAACCTGAAGAGTTGGGGTGTTGACTGCTTAATTCTATGATGCAGTTTGATGTGATAACAGGCTCCTGTAGGTGTGCTGAAATCTGACAGGTTTATGCCCAGATAATGCATGTGTGTCCAACACATTTTGCAGCCCAGAAAGCTTTGCCATCAGGGTTTGAAGCTTTTTGTGTGGAGATACTCTGGATACCAGAAATATTTATTGGCTGTTTGAAAGAAGGTTTTTAAAATGCGCTGTCCTATTGGTCTTTTTATAGAACTGTGTCTCTGGAATAAAC
Source organism: Oreocharis arfaki (assembly GCA_013398015.1). Lineage (NCBI taxonomy): Eukaryota > Metazoa > Chordata > Aves > Passeriformes > Paramythiidae > Oreocharis > Oreocharis arfaki. Next base: position 135,000 of record VZRR01006739.1, on the reverse strand, counting down.
ATCATTTCTTAAGGGGCAGACAAAGCTAGACAATTATAGTAGAAATAGGGTTACCAGTATTTCCTGTAAAAACTCAGGAATTTAGGTCATCATTGGCAAGCAAGTATGTGAGGAATGTGACTGTGACAATGTGGAGAGCCTGCAATATAACCTTAATTGGTTCCTTAGTCTGACTTTGCCAGATTGATTGTGAATAAGCCTTTTTTTTTAAGTCCAACTTTCATTCTAATGGTTCCTTCACATGTCAGGCTGATAGGGGCCAGTTTGAGAAGCAATCAGACTGTGGTTAGTAGTCTGAAAGGTGTGAGGTATAAAATGGATCATGCTATTCCCAAACAAATTGTCTCACTTCTAAGGAAAACCCATATCTGGCTTTTCTTCAGGGAGCAGAATTCACAGGTGTAGGACTGCAGCTGGCCAACAACATGGGGCTGCTGTGGGCCAGGGCAGCTCCAGCAGCACTGCCATCCACTGAGGGATGGGAGACGTAATCAGCTCTTCCTGGTGAAAGAGAAGAGCTGGGGAACATTTTTCTTGGATTCGGTTTTGCAAATGTGTTTGTCTTGGGGTAGAATACTGATCTCCAGCAGGAGCTATGTGGCCAGCTGAAACCAGCTGGCACTTTATGACTTTTGTGACCTTCTGTTTTGAATCTTGCCCTAAGATATCTTTTGGATCCATCTGTGGTGGCAGATGTTGTCTCCATTGGGTGACTCCTGTTTTGCATTCGTGACCAGAATCTCAAAAAAAAATCAGGACATTTTGGATCTGTCAGCATTTGTCAGTTACCAAAACTGCCATGGCTAAAATAACCAGCTCCTTCTTGATAGGAAGCTCATAAGTGATTGCTCAGAGCTGTGCAGAATGGGGGGTAGACTGGACATCTATACAATATAAAATGTACTTCTTACCAACATAAATAGTTTCCAGTAGTTTCTTGATGGTCTTTAATATAAAAGGAGCTTGAAGCCTCGCAGTGTTTGTCAAGTATCCCACTACTCAGTATCACTTGTACTGAGCATCTGTGTATATCTGAAAATGCTTATAGGTTTCTTAGTTCTGAGGGCTTAACAGAGCTTTTCTGCAGTGGTACAAACAGTGCAAAGGGAAAGATGTGGGCAAAATTTGACATGTTAGGAGGAGTAGTGGGGAAACTAAGAAACCCAGGAGCAGAACTTGCTTTGAAAAGTTCGGTTGCACTCAAAATAGAATTCCCAGGAGACTGTCACTGTAAGGCAAAAGAATGAGAGACGGCAACAGTGAATGGAATTCCTGTGTTTTGAGGGCTATAAATTACAGCCTTCAGCAGATGGCACCAAGGCAGTTTGGACTAACAGGACTTCATGGGCAGAAGAAAAAGCCAAGTCTTTTTGGTCTTGATAACTCAAAGAGTTCCAATACCACAGCTATCTATTTTTGTGGTGGTTTTGTTATTTTGAGATAGCGCAAATATTTAATAATTTCAGAGTGAAACAAAAGGGTATTTCACATTTTACCAAATGATGAAATAAACGGTATGTTTCACTTCGTACAGTCCTTTCCTTAGGATGGTCTAACAGGCAGTAAAGCCCTGTATTTGGTATGATGTGATCATCAGAGATGCAGTCAAGGATGCAAGTAAGTACCTGTTGGATGGTACCTGACAATAGGAGATTATTTGGATTTTATGCTAATGATTTGTTCAGATTCTCTTAGAGGTAAGTGGCATTTTTCAAGGAAGTAATTCCTTGCAAGTGAGTGGGAAAAGGTACATTTATAGGAATGTTGCTTCTATAACCTGCTGAGATGGCAGGTATAAGAGAGGCCTTTGTTTCCTGGAAGTAGGGACATAACTGGGGAAAAATAAACTCCTTCATGAATTATGGAAAGGAGTGTGTTGTGCTTGCAAACCCTGTTACCCTTTTGGACTGATCTGTCTTTCCTTTGCTGTGTTTTAAGTCACCTTTATCTGATTTTTGTCTTAATCAGTCAGTAACAGATATCCTTTCATCCTCAGTTCTTCTTTCATTGGCACCTCCCACCTCTTGCTCATTTAATATAATTTTAAAAGTTTGTTGAAAAACTAACAAACTTTCAACCTGAGACAGATAATTTAAGTTGAAAATCTCACCACAGGCTCTTAGTTTAAATGTAAAGACATTGAAAATAAGGGTTTATAATAATAATATATTGAAGCCTCTTTAACTGTTCAGCGTATACTAATACATGAAGAAGTCTATGTCAGCAGACAGTTCATGCTGAATTAACTGAAATATTCCATGTTGTGAATGTGTGTGGTTTTAGTTGTAGAAGACCAGTGTTTTGGTTATTCTTTTAGGTCCCCTGTATGGGCTTGTTGACAAGGATCTCGCTCTGATCATTTGAAAAAATTGCATCCTTCAGGCTGAAATTCTTTGTGGTCATTTGTATGTATCCTGAATACTTAAGAAATGTTAAGCGCTTTAACTGAAATCAACCTGTACCATTTCAGCAATGCCAGGACTGAACGTGACTAATAACTTGCAAATGCATTTATATCTCCCCATCTGAGACTTCTACACAGCTCATGATCCCTGGGGCTATTCTGCATTCATATGTTGTTTTCCTGTCTCGCTGTGTGTCTTTAAGGTTTTGGAAGTAGTAAGCATTTACTCTCTGTATACAATACCCACTAGCTTCAGAGCATGACTAGAACATTGTTGTGCTACAGAAACGGGCAAAAATGGGCTAATAATAGAGATTCTTAGTGAGGAAGTCAGTAGGTTTTTTATAGTGTAGACTAGACTTTAGTTCCATCTTGGATTTCTAATGACATATGACAGTGCATTGCAAACTGAGAAAATCCATCACTAAGATTGAAATAACAGATTCTTACCTTTAAAGTAGAGACAATTAAGAATCATCATCAGCGTTGTAGGGTTTATATTCACGAGAGCTTCCTTTATTAATCCCTTGGTCAGCTTCAAGATGCGCTCGTTGGTTTTGGCTATGAAGCTGGGATCTGAGAAATCAGCTGGTTGGGCATCAGCAAAGTAGTATGTTTTCATATTGTTTTTGAAATCATTCAGAATAGAAAAGTCCTTATGAATATAAAGGTCATTGACAGACCTCAGTGTGTAGCCAAAGTTGCGCCTGAAGAGCCGATGGGTGAGTTTGCGGAAGAGGTTGTGAACGGTCATGAGCTCGTACTTGCTGCTGGCATTAATGAAGTCTTGAAAGCCAAGAACAGATAACACTTCCTGCTGGGTTTGATCCTTCAGACCCAGGGAAATCATAGCCATTGCTGTGGAAATACCAACAGGAGCCATGATAATATTGTCTGAGGAGCTGGCCTTGTCTGCCACACTGCGGTAAAGGTTGAAGGCAAAGTTTGCGTTGAGGATATTGAGGCGCTGGATTCTGGTTTTGCCCTGGAACAGTTCAAGAATATTTCCTTGCTGAACTTCAGAAACCATGTGTGGGGCAGCATCAATGACATCACTGTAGTCATCTTCACCCAGTATCTTGTCGAGGTCTAGATAGTCCTCTTCCTCCTCCTCTTCAGGAATCAAGTCATTAGTGATGGTGTTTTCTCTGTGGAACTCGAGTGGTAGGTTTGGCATGTAAGTCCTGTTTTCGTGTGGCTGTGGCCCTTTAAGGCTTTCAAAATGCTCAGTGACGTCCTTGACTCCGCAAAATGTGGAGGTTATCATGAGAGCAAGGGCAAGCAATTGAAATAGGAACTTCATTCTGACAGGTGAAAGCCTGGAAGACAAGACAGTTGGGAGAGCTGAGGGTAATTGAATTTTAGTTATCTATTCCCTAATTTTAGGTCCATGCTGATTTCTGTCACAGCAGAAGATCTATAGTCACCTTATTCGACAGCATTGTTTTTTTGTGGAACAGATGTCAATTAGATGGATAAGTCTGTTTTACTGGTAATTGCTTTTGCTTACACAATGCCTCCAGCCTGCCAAAGAATTGGTTGACCTCCTCCCATGCAAATAGTCATTACTGGCATATTTCAACAGTAACAGACTGATTCCGCAAAGTATGTGGGACTCTTTATTTATAAACTGTTACACTTAAACCGTGCACTAGCTGTGTTAGTAGTGTGTGCTGAAAATACAGTGTGAAGTTAAGTTTGAAGATTTGAGCTTGTGAGGAGGAAGAGGGGCTCCTGGTCCAGTCCCCTGCAGGAGCATACCAGAAGGCTGAGATGTACTGAAAAATTTGAAAAACAAACATCCTGTAGCTACAACAAAAATGCAAGTTTTGTGGGAGTATTTTGGAAAAGCAAGGCAGCAGTCTGGTGAATAAAGGAGATCTGGGCATGTAGAAAGATGTATATTTGCACTGAGTACCATTAGTGGGACTGCAGTGGAGGAAGTGTTGGGCCTCTGTCCTGGCCTGCTCATGGCCTTACTCGGGCTTGTTACTCAATGTCTGTGCACCCTTTCTGCAGCTCTCTGTCCTCATCTGCCACTTTTGTGATTGATTGGCTTGATTCTGCTTTTGGCTTAGTTATGTTTTGTTTCGCTTTACTTTCCTGTAGCACTGCAGAACTCGTAGTGCTCTCTGTATTCTTCATGATGGGAAGTCTCTGTGAGCTCCCTTCAGAACTTTGTTTCTCTAAGCTTACTGTGATCCCAGTTCTAGATTGGTAACCTCACCTGTTCTGTTTGAGAATACATTTAAGTAGAAACTGCATTTTTCTGAGGGAAACTTAAATCTCTTCATCTACTAAGTATTTGACTTAAATTATTTAAATTATATTGGACTATAATTATTTAAATTATTTTGAAAATCAAGAATTTTCTTTGGTATATATTTCAAGAGAATCCATCAGACTTACTCAGCTGTAAAACCTGTTACCAAGAAGTGGGTCTGAGAGACTTTTCACTGTAATACTGGGTGCAGTAATTACAGTGATATTAAAAAGATAAGAAAAAGTATAATTCCCTCCCGTCAGAGATCAGAATGTAAGTGTTCAGTAGCTTTGTCAGCTGAAGCTGAATGTGTGTCTGAATGCCAGGCCTTGGGTTTTTCTCAGACTTAATTATAAAGTTACTTCATGAATTTATAAAGTTAATTTCAATTGATACACTTTTTTGAGTAAAAAGGTGGTTATTTACAGTAAGTGAATACTGACAAAATACTGAATACAGTTAAAACAAAAGTCTTATCAAGGTGTTGATTAAAACGCTTTTTAAATTAGGAAAGAGAGCTGTTCTGTAAAGTATAAAGGTTCACATACCTGTACCTGTTCACTGACCTGTATTGCAGTGAATAAAACCTTAAAGGAAAATATTTTCAAGCATGTTGTAACAGGATAGAAATAACTAAGCTGACAGTGTAATTTTTGAAACTCTCCCTCAGAGTAATCTGCTTTAAATCCTGAAACCATTAAAGGTGATCCTCCCGTATAAAAGAATACATTGTTTTGCAAAAATGAAGGATCCAAATAAGATGCTTATGAAATTGTTTTAGACTGTGACTGAATATCTCGAATCAGTCTTTTTCTTATTGTTTCTTCATAAATTCATTAGATTTTTCCCCGCCCCCAGAAGTCAGGCCCTTAGGGCTGAGATCCTCTGTCCAGTAACCATTGATAAACACTTTCTGCTCTTGGCACAGCAGAATTTGCTGTCTGTATTCCCAACTTTACATTCTCCTCTTCACCAAAGCTCAGTTACTGCTTAGCTGCACTTCCACAGGGAAATCACCCCCCTTCTGTGCAATATGTATGTCTTTGGTGAGATCTACCTAAAATAACAGGAGAGGTAAATGAAGCTTACCTTTAAGCCACTGTACGGGAAGGATGTGTTGAAAAGCTCAAGTAAAGGGAACGGCAGGGTTTAAATCTGAACTTTGACGCTGGTTTTTTGTGTATCTCCCAAAGTAAACATTCTCTAAACCAAACACTGCTAAACTTACTTCGTCAGCCAAAATCCCTCCCTTGCCTAGTGATCTCTGCTGAATTCTCTGTTGTTTGTTGAACTACTTTTATGGCTTTGCAGGTACTTGTTCCCTTTTGAGGAAGATCTTTGAGCAAAAATCAGTGTGTATGTAGAGTTTCAAAGTCAAGCACGCACATAAACTTGACTGTTTATGACAAGAAAAGCCATGGAGCTGCTATTTTGTGCTGAAATGGGGGATGGGGGGAGCATCTTAATGCAAATGTGCTTCAGGCCTCTGTGGTTGTGATGGGGCTTCTTCAGCTGGTGTTACATTGGTGCAAAGATTTCCTTTGCACAAACAACTTTCAACCATAGTGCCGTTCACCAGCTTAAACTCAGACTGATTTTATTAAAATAGAGGGATTTTTTCATGCTTTTCTTTTTTGAATGACTAATCTCCCTCATGATTTGCAAATGCATCCAAAGTTGGCTTTATGTAAGGTTTCACTGAAGTATTGCTGGCTCTCATACCTAGAGAGAATTATTGTGGTTAGAGAAAACTTCTTCAAGCTAGATTAGAATGTAACATTTTGTTAATAAAGTTTACAGTAGTAATATACAGTCATACTGAATAAAGCTTGCGGTTTGATGGGCAGTTTCTTTTACTTTTTATACACTGCCTGTGCTTTAGCTCTTTTTAGGATAACACACTATGATCTTTGTTATATAAATTTATCTAAAATTGTATATTATGTTGTCTGGGAGGATGTAGTGCTTCTCTGGAGGTAGCAGCTGTTTGTGCAAAAAGTATCAGAGAATTTTAATAAATGTGTAGAAAATAGTGCTCTTTTACTTGCTTGTTTAGATAGTAAATTCTTCAGAACTGATGTCATTCCGTGCGTGGGTGCAAACAATGAAAGATCCCCAATTGGTGCCTCAATGTATTTCCACAAAGCTAATAAAAAATAGCAACCAGAAGTGTTTTTTGACTAATATTTATTTAGTTTGGAGTTCCTTTACACTGAAGCAAAGCTGCATGGCATTGTCTTCAGCACAATTTAAAGCACCACGTGGTCTCTTCCTCCCTGCAGTGGGTAGTATACTAATATTATGTATTCTCCTCAGAGGTTACTGTATCAGCATGGTGTTATTCCTGTATAAAACAAAGGAAATTCTTACTTCAGGCATCTCAAAAAGTTCGCCTTTCATCTCTCCAAAAAGACCTTAATTCCTTCAGTGTAACAATAGCAGTATAATACTAGTTTTCGTAGGTGACAAAGAATATTACCTTTGTAAATCATAGTGAAGAAGGTACATGAATCGATTCCTTAGCGTGGAATTAAGTTATTCTAACTTCCACCATTTTCTAATGCTAATTTTTATTTCTTTGGTAGCTCACTAGACGCTTGCCACCCATCAAGGAGGCCAAACCCAGGCTGCAGAAGCTGTTCCGTGATTTCTGGTTGTATTCGGTGCTGATGGGATTTGCTGTGGAAGGATCAGGTATTGGACATTCTAAGAGGAGAGCATTGCTGCTCACATTTAAACTTCTGATGAATGTAAATACAACTATATGGAAATTATTCACAGTAGCTGGAAGAAAAATTACAGGCACAAAGGCACTTGAAAGCAAACAGCTTACATGACAGTTCTCTGGTAGGATTTCTTTAAATCTTTGCAGGTTTGTTATCAGATTCAGCATAGTACAACTTGTACTTAGTTTTATTCCTAAGTTAATAGCCTTAGTTACGAGTTTTGATAGCCATCTTCCTGAAATGGAAGATCAGACACGTGGGGTACAATGGTAATTAAGCAGAAACTTCTTATCCAGTGAGAATAATGAGATACTTACTAAATTTGGAGCATGGATCACATGTGTAGAGTGTCTTTGCTTAAGAGCATGAAAAATCTGCCCTCTGAAGTAGTGCAAAGCTTGGTAATGTGAGTAACTTTGTGAAACTTATTTTTTTTCTAATTCTGCATTCCACCTTCCTCTTTCTACTTCTGTTCCAGGTCTTTGGCCAGAAGAATGGTATGAGGGTGTGTGTGAAATTGCCACCAAGTCTCCATTACTCACATTTCCCAGCAAAGAGCCGCTTCGATCTGTTCTGCAGTACAATTCTGCCATGAAGAATGACACCGTGACTTCTGTAGGAATTAATTTCTTCTATTACTTCCTTCTGTAATGTCTGCCAGTGTTAAATGACATGGTATCTGTGATATATTGAAACAGCACAACACCCCTTTAACCTGCCTCCTATTAGTGAAAAGCAGCTATTTTACACTATTCTTCTGGCAGCAGGGTGCATAAGTGACTTGGGGTCACTTTTATGGAGTGTTAATATAAGTGTTTAGGGGGCTAGCTACACCACCTTAATTAGGTGTAGAAACCAGGTCTTTGTGGAGATGGAAGCCTCTTAGTACTTTTTCATCCATTTTGTATCTGACAAAACTTGCACTGTTTAAAAAAAGAAAATCAACAAAGTTTGAAAAGAAATGCATTCAGTCTTTGAAAGAAATGTTAAATTTGCTCTCGCTTGATACTGGTATTCTCTCTCCTTAGTGTTTGTAGGACAGATTTTGCAGGACAGATTTTGCCCAAGGGCTCTTTTTGGCTTATGAAATCTCTTTGGCTCCCAAATAATACAGAAATCTGCATTGTGCCTGGATACGTAGTTCTGTGACACCAAAGACTGGCACAAGAAGTCCGTGAAGTTTCAGGAGCTGGACAGTGCTGATGTTGGTTGAACTTGCATGCATTTAGTGTAGGAACTGTATTTCTTCATTGGTGTAACTGCATGGAAATTAGCAGTTATTTCTGCCAGGAGCTTGATTCCAGATTTAGTTCTGTTCTGTGTTTGAAGCATTGTGACTTGCTGAGTCAGGGGAGGTTGGTCTGAGTCTGCAGGCAGAAGCATCCTGACGTATTTGTGAAGGTTGAAACGTTAACAGAGTGATAGCTGAATGCATGTTTGAGGACACAAGCTAACACTCCCACTTCAGATAACTTCTTGTATTCGTCTCTAGGCTGAATTAAATGAATTACGGAGTACCATAATCAATCTCTTGGATCCTCCTCCGGAAGTGTCAGCGTTGATCAATAAGTTGGACTTTGCCATGTCTACCTATCTCCTTTCTGTTTACCGCCTAGAGTATATGAGGTATGTGTATAGATATTTACTTCTTTTCACTGATGAAACAGCAAAAAAACCCCTGAAACAAAACAATCAATAAATCCCTGAAACAATCATAATCTAAAACAAATAAAACCTGAAATAAAGAAATCCAGAACATCCCAGCTTACAAAACTCTCCTTCTATAGGGTGCTGCGTTCAACCGATCAAGATCGCTTCCAAGTCATGTTTTGCTATTTTGAAGATAAAGCAATTCAAAAAGACAAATCTGGTAAGATTTCCCTGTCTAGGTTTTCTCTCAGCTTGAGATATGAGGAAATTATCTTCAGGCCTGCAAAGCAGAGACAAATCAAGCAGCTATATAACAAAATGAATCATGTTAGCAGCAGATTGCTGCTGCTTTATTCTTGCCAAGAGCACTGGTTTTGTTTTGGAACAGGTTCAATATTGGCTGAGTAAACATAAACGCTTTTTAACTGTTAAGCATGATTTATAAAACAAATGTGATTTTGACAATCAAACCTGTCACTTCTCTCCATTCCTCAGGCATGATGCAGTGTGTGATAGCTGTTGCTGATAAGGTGTTTGAAGCTTTCCTGTCAATGATGGCTGATAAAGTAGGTAACCTGGAAACTAAACTTTTGAATTTGTATACAAGTTCTCATTTCAGTTTACGAAAATGAGTTTGTCTTTTCCTTTAAGAGCTTCATACTTTGGCATGTTTTTTAGCCTAAAACTAAGGAGAATGAGGAGGAGCTGGAGAGACATGCTCAGTTCTTGCTGGTGAATTTCAACCACATTCACAAGAGAATCAGGAGAGTTGCGGACAAATACTTATCTGGACTGGTAGACAAGTGAGTATAGATTTCATGTTTCTCCTTTCACAATGACTGTTTAGTGGTTCCTTAGGCACTTGGTGACACTGGTCTAGTGGATTTCTTGGCTGCTAGTTCTGCTGAAACGTCTCCTTGAAAAATAACATTCAGTAGTGTTTTTAGCCTGAGCTCTGAAACCCCTGGTTAAAATGTGTGTCTGCTTAATGTTCCCATGGGTGGAGCAAAGCAAAGTGCCCATGATACAAAGGCAATCTCATGGGTTTAGGAGGGGTAGGTCAAGTTTGACCAACCTGGTCTCCTTTTATAACCAGGTGACCCGCCTGGTGGATGCAGGAAAGGCTGTGGAAGTTGTGTATTTGGATTTCAGCAAGGCCTTTGACACTGTCTCCCACAACATACTCCTGGAAAAGCTGGCAGCCCACGGCTTGGGCAGGAGCACTCTTTGCTGGGTTAAGCACTGGCCGGGCCCAGAGAGTGGTGGTGAACGGTGCTGCATCCAGCTGGCGGCCAGTCACTGGCGGTGTCCCTCAGGGGTCTGTGCTGGGACCAGTTTTGTTTAATATTTTTATTGACGACATGGATGAGGGTATTGAGTCTATCATTAGTAAATTTGCAGATGACACTAAGCTGGGAGCATGTGTCGATCTGTTGGAAGGTAGGAGGGCTCTGCAAGGGGACCTGGAACAGTTGGATAGATGGGCAGAGTCCA